>JXCR01142688.1:114389-128272 GCA_002079205.1 Phalaenopsis hybrid cultivar
CATAGATCCAAATCATCTCTGATGTTCTCCAATCAACGCTTCCTATCCATAGTGTGCCTCATGAAAGAAATAATGTTGCTGTTATCTCCCTCAATAATGATACCTTTCATCTCAAACGTCCATTGCTCTACCATATGTTTGATTAGAAGGACCGGTTGGAGTTCTACTTTAGCATAGTCCCAGTGAGTAAGCCTTTGACCGGCTGCTGCTATGCAATTCCCTTGTTCATCCCTAACAAGGACGCCGATACCTGCTAAATAAGAGGGGAGGAGATCCTCTTCCACATTTTTGATCCAACTAGGAGATGGGGGGCATGGGGAAAGAGAAGGAAACAGCCTCACTGGCTGACTGGTGCTCCAGTGCTTCTGTATTGGATATGCATATGTGAGTGTGAGTGAGTCAAGTACTGTAGCTGCAGTGATAGTTGAAGTCCCATGACTCCTTACACGCTTCTTTGGATTATGAGCCCTCCAGCTGTCATGGGTGGTATAGCAAAATATTCTGGCCATGGCCTTCAAATGTGCTTCAGATTTCCACAATTCTTGGACTATTCCGTTGTAATTGCTGAACAGGGGATACCAACTCCCCATTTCCACATGATTAGAATAACCTGAAGCAGGACTATGCACTTAGTTGTAGTGCGTTCGGTCTTTCTCTGCCGGGCATAAAGTGTTGGATGCAAGCCCGTGTTTGCTAAACCAATAATTAGTTGGTATAGCATCATGTAATGACCACCAGAAAAAAACTTCTCACGGGGGTGTAATTGGAGCTTATAGAGCCACCTGTGGTTTCTTGTATAAGGAGAAAACAAGACATTGTATGTAAGGGATGTAATGGTCTTACCCGAGCCTTAGTGAGCTATGTCTGATATTCTTGGATGTTAGTGTTAATGATTACATTCATAACATTCATAATCATATCTACATTGTATGACATCAATGTTCTACCTCCCACCATTTAAAAGATCAGCCACGTACAAGTAATAGTTTTTCTACATCAATAAATGTAGGCCTACGTGCCAGTGGAATGTCAAGAATCCAAGCTTAATTAAGGCAATGTTTGTTGTCTCTTGTAGCAATTCGTCATCTCAAAATAGAGTTTAAACTGTGGGCTCCATCTTTAAAGGATCCGCCAAATGGTAAAGTAGTTTCGGTGGCAGCTGCTGTTCCAAAGATTGTTCCCATATCTCTACCGAAAACATTTATTAAGTAAAGAATTAGGCCTTTCCAAGAAATCCAATGCGCCAATCCCTTGCAGCATGAAAACCCAATCATCCTAGCTGGCATGGTTGGTAAATTTTGTTCCAGTTGGCAGAGCAGGGCGCCATGGTTTGATCCCCTTCCCCAAAAGAAAATCTTGACACATTTTTTCTATTTCATTTAGCGTACTTTTAGGCACACTAGAATGAGTGCTTATTTACATAAATATGGACAGGCCCAGCCATAGATAGGTGACGAACATTTCATTTAGCGTACTTTCAGACTTTTGCAGTTTCCTTTGAGCTAGTAGAATACCACAATGATCAAATTCCTCTACTCTCTTAAATTTTAGCGATTCGGCGATCGTCCTCTTCTTCTAATTTGGTGTCTCTTTGCTGAAATACACAGTTGATTTGCAGTCATTTACATATTGATCTCTCCAACTGCTGGAACTGTTAAGAGTTTGCTGCAGCACCTTCACAGATTGGATGGTAGCAGGGCCGGAGTGTAGAACACAGAATAGGTTGAGAAACTTTGGTTCCGTGGTTAGAAATGCTAATGTCAATCTGTTTAACCTTGCGTGCCAATGCCAGAGAAAGCAATTCAGAACATAGAATAATGAGATAATGCGATTTTGGACATCCCAGTTTAAAACCACACGGCGCTTCAATCCAGTTTGTCCGGCTTCCATTGATGAGGATGGCAAATTTAGGGAAGCTGACACAGAGGATAATCCAATCAGCAGACTGGGAAGGACAGTTCTTAAATTTCAAAACCATTCATAAGTGCTTCCCAACTCATTCTGTCCTATGTTTGCTCCATGTCAATTTTGAGAGCCATTAGACCTATCTCGCTTGTAAAAATGTTTAAACTTATTGATAGTTCCCTGAACAATGAGACAATGGTTCGAAATAGATCTTCCTGGAATAAAGGCCCCTTGTTCCTCTGATATTTAATTTTGGCTCGAAAACCTTTAAGTCGATTCACGAGGATTTTGCCCACCACTGTTTAGATAGTCTGGCATAGACTTGTTGGTCTTAGCTTCATGGCAGTATCTGGATTTTCGGTCTTGGGCATCAGTTCCACAACAATTTTTTCCAATAACTGGGCATCACACTAGATGTAAAGAAGTCACCCACAGCCTCAATCACCTTCTGTTTAATGATCTGCCAAAAGCTTTTAAAAAATGATACGGTTATCCCATCCAAACCAGGAGCTCGATTGCATCCCATTTGCTCAATAGCATTTCAAATTTCCTCTTTCTAAACATTGGTTGTGAGAACCACATCACTACCTGTTAGGACCTGCCTAGCTTCTCTTCCACTCGGACATGAATTGGTGTTAACCCAAAGAATAATTCCAATGTTTGTTGAAGAACTTAAACAATATAGCTGCCATCCGAGTCTTTGATTTGGTTTATATGGTTAGATCTATTACGTGCGGGTGCCACTGAGTGAGAGAAGTGTGAATTACTATACCCCTCATTGGGCCATCTGGTTTTGATCTTTTGATGCCACCGCGTAGCAATCCTGGCAAGAGTCATATTCAATTCAGGCACTTTATTACGAAGCAAGGTCTCCAATTCAAGTGTGAACCCGCAAGCCATGCTTCTTGCTGTTGAAGCTCTTTAAATTTTGGTTGACGCATATTTTATTCTTTCCCCAAACTCCTTCATCCTTTTCTTACTCCAATTTCTCATAGCTTTTAGAGTTTTATCACATTTTTGCTATAGGATGTCAGCTTTATTTCTTGACAACTTCTTGCACCAAGTCTTCCTGACAGTGTTTCACGTAGTTGGGTAGGACTGCCATACATTCTTAAACTACAACCAGCTCGATGGGGGTCTTTATTAGCATGGATCTTATCAAAGCTTCCTTCTGATATGGTGGGCTTTATTAGCATGTATGGTAGCGACAAGCTATCTCTTGTGATCAGGGAAGTGGGCATAACCAATGATGCATTGTTTCTGCATGGTATGGATAGTGAAATATACTAAATCCTTTCTCCATAGGATGATCGTGCCTAGGGCTATCAAAAAAGCTCGTTGTTCGCTAACAATTTGTGTTCGGTTCGTCAATGAGTTCTTGTTTGATTTGTTCGACAAGTAAACAAGACGAACGTGAACAAATTTTTTTTGTTCGGTTAGTAAATAAACCAAACACGAACAGTGATGTGTTCGTTCGTGTTCGAATCGTTATTGTTTGAATATAAAATAATTTAAAATAATTATATATAAAAAATTTAAGATATTTTAAAAAATTAAATTTTATAAATTATAATATATAATAAATTAATTATAATAATATATTAATATACTATATTAGTAATATATTAGTATAGATATTATATATTTATTTAATATTAGCTATATAATTAATATAATATATATTCTTTATATATATTAATATTAGGGATGTCAAACTGACTCGTCGTTCGCGAACACTTCGTGTTCGGCTCGTTCGTTAAGAAACGAACACGAATAGTGACTTCACGTCGAACACGAGCTTATTTCAAACAAACTAAATTTCAGACGAACCGAACACGAACATAAGTTCTGTTTGTTTACACCCCTAATCATGCCTCCTAATTTACCTTTGGCGGGTTGAAAGGCAAAATCCCAATTGCTAACTATAATTCGATTGTCATGACCCTAACTGAGAACTCGTAATTACCAAGACAGGACTTTCAGTCGGGCAGAGAAAAAACTAACAGTTTCATTTCATAATTAAAATGAAATTCAAAACATAAAAGAGCCATTCTATTACATAAAACTTATATTTACAACAATTTATTCATATTTAAACATTTACATGTAACAAAAAATAAAATGAACCAAAATATCTATCAGTTTGCACTCCTCAACGCCTGTACAGGTACTCTCTGTGATCTATCTAGCTTAAAACTAGTTTTCTTGTAAAATGTTATCAACTAAACGTTTGAGTTAAAACCACTTAGTGTGAAAAAATTTCTAAATTATAATATTTTTTGTTTTAAAATATATTGTAAAAGTAAAGTAAAGAGAAAACAGTAAAGGAAACAATTTCGTTAACTTATATTTAGCCATAAACATTTACTTTAAAAAATATATGTTTAAAATTTTTCAACCTACCATAATGGTAGACAACCATTTTTATTTTCGTGCACAAGTGCATTGCATTTCCCTGCTAGCACCATCTAAGGGCGACTTCCATATGCATTTATGTATCATTTTTTATTTTTTTTCTTACATTTAAAATTTAAATGAAAAACATGAACTTTTGCATTTAAAAAAAACGGGAAAAAACTAAAAACATGTGTAAATATGCAGAACAATTGTAAAATAAAAACAAATTAATTCATTTCTACCATTTAATCAAATTGTTATTTTCCCATGTTCAAATTTAACCTTGTGGCTTATCTATAAGAACAGTTTAAGTTCTGTCGATTTCTTTTTCATAATATTTTAATTCTAACTTTACTATTATAACATATTCATTTGAAATTTTCGTGTAATTTACCATTTCATAGAAATATTCAAATTACCTTTATTCCCTATGAAATTTTTAAGTATGTTATTTTAATATTAATACATTTAATGACAATAATTAAATCAATTTTATGTTAAAGTTTCTAAACTTTTCTTTTGAGCATACTTGAATTTAATANATTTTGTGTAATTTACCATTTCATAGAAATATTCAAATTACCTTTATTCCTATGAAATTTTTAAGTAAGTTATTTTAATATTAATACTNTAATAATTTAATTATAAATGAATTTTAAACTTAGGGTTTTTTATTTCATTTTAACATTAATTAAATTAGGAAAAATAACAATTAATTATTGAAGTTGAGTTTAATACTTGATTTTTTCGTCTCCCATTTTCTGCCTTAGCTTCCTCTTAAAAACCTTAAAATTTTATAAAGCAAACATTATGAAACAGAGTTTCTAATTTAATGAATCAGATGTGTTACCTAGGTTGTAAAACTGTTTCCTCTCCTTGCTGTTGAGCGTTCTCTTTCAATGAAAACATCACAGATGCTTGCTCGAGCAGCTTAAGTTCACAAAAATTCCAAACCCCTAAATTGTGAGCTTACAAAGCTTGTTCGAGCTCTCTTGGATGTGAAAAAAAAACCGCACAAGCCTTTCTCTTCTTCGACTCTGTCAGTGCATATGAAAAGTTGCTTGTATGGAGAAAAAAAAATGACTCTCCTCCCTTGCAGTCGGTAAAAAATGCATGAGGGTTTGTATGAACTACTCAGCTTCTCCTTTCTTCTCTTTTGCTCAGTTGGGAAACAAAAATCTTTGATCTTCCTTCTTATCGCTCGCACAAGAAACATACACATGAAGAAGGCTTGTTTTCTTCCCTTTCGGTCTCTCAGGCTTGTGTTTGGTCGTGGAACAGTCGAGATGCTCAGGATCGTGCGTCTTTGCACGCAAAAGGATTCCATCGAGCCACTCGAGCTTCTGTCACGCTCGTTCGATCGTGAGAATGGAAGTAAACTATGCAACATGTGAGCCGCACTTTTTATTTCCTTCTTCCTTACTTCTTCCTTTTTTGTGGCTTCTTTTTCTCTTTTTTTCTCTGTTTCTCACGCTCTCTATTTGGCTTGCTCCCTTTGGTTTTTATTTACTCTCTTTGTCTCTCTTGGGTGCAAGGAATGGACGAGAGAATCATCTCTCATATAAATTATAAACCTTCCCATGAGCAGCGAGAGTGTGAGCGAGCTNTTATAATGACAATAATTAAATCAATTTTATGTTAAAGTTTCGAAGCTTTTCTTTTGAGCATACTTGAATTTAATAATAATTTAGTTATAAATGAATTTTAAACTTAGGGTTTTTTATTTCATTTTAACATTAATTAAATTAGGAAAAATAACAATTAATTATTGAAGTTGAGTTTAATACTTGATTTTTTCTTCTCCCATTTTCTGCCTTAGCTTCCTCTTAAAAACCTTAAAGTCTTATAAAGCAAACATTTTGAAACAAAATTTCTAATGTAATGAATCAAATTTTTTTTCCTAAGTTTTAAAACTATTTCCTCTCCTTGCTGTTGAGCGTTCTCTTTCAATGAAAACATCACAGATGCTTGCTTGAGCAGCTTAAGTTCACAAAAATGCCAAACCCCTAAATTGTGAGCTTACAAAACTTGTTCGAGCTCTCTTGGATGTGGAAAATAAACCGCACAAGCCCTTCTCTTCTTCGGCTCTGTCAGTGCATATGAAAAGTTGCTTGTATGGAGAAAAAATCCCGACTCTCCTCCCTTGCAGTCAGTCGAAAATGCATGAGGGTTTGTATGAACTACTCAGCTCCTCCTTTCTTCTCTTTTGCTCAGTTGGAAAACATACTCGATCTTCCTTCTTATCCCTCACACAGGAAACACACACATGAAGAAGGCTTGTTTTCTTTCCTTTCGGTCTCTCGGGCTTGTGTTTGGTCATGAAACAGTCGAGATGCTCAGGATCGTGTGTCTTTGCACGCAAAAGGATTCCATCGAGCCACTCGAGCTTCTGTCACGCTCGTTCGATCGTGAGAATGGAAGTAAACGACGCAACATGTGAGCCGCACTTTTTATTTCCTTCCTTACTTTCTTCTTCTTTTTTTGCGGCTTCTTTTTCTTTTTCTTTCTCTGTTTGGCTTGCTCCCTTTGGTTTTTTCTTACTCTCTTTGTCTCTCTGCTGTGCACGGAATGGACGAGAGAATCATCTCTCATATAAATTATAAACCTTCCCATGAGCAGCGAGAGTGTGAGCGAGCTACACCTACCTCTCAGGTGTCTTAAACAGGTATTTTAATTTTTATTTTTATGTAATTATGTTTATAAAAAATTTAAAGGGTATTATTACATCGATCCACCTCCTTGCAAGTAAAACTTCACCTCGAGTCTCAACAAGACCCTAAAAAATCAGCTCAAACTTTCCAATAATATGTCAGTGGTAGTTACCCTCTATAACTCTAGAAAATGATGTTTGTAATTTAGGACCCCAGGGAATGCGTCCTTGTCGACCGTAGCATCCTTCACCGGCTTCTTGCGTTTTCATGGGTGAGACTCGACCCGCGCCATCCTAGCATGCTCTTTTTTGAAGTGAGCTTTTGAGACCCTCTTCCTACTATTTTTTTGCTTGTTTTGGCATTTGATTACTTACCTTCCTATTAAAGGTCTCCAATATCTGGGCAAATAATTTTAATGGCGTGATATTAGCAGCTTTTATCTAACATCCCAATGCTACTAAAAAAGTAAAATAATGCATAAATTTGTGGGGAAATTTTGAGAAGGAGCGCGTAAGCTAGGGAATTTATGGGGAGAAGCTCCCTTTAAAAAAAGTTTAGTTAGGAGCATAAACTCTCCCATGGGCGGCGTTTCATGCTTAAATGCTACTTTCATAAGGAACGTCCCCCTTAGGGGCATTTCCTTTATAATATTAAATTTTGTAATCATATATGATATTATATATTAATATTAAAATATTTTATATAATATTATTATTAAAATTAAATGATAAATTTATACTATGTTAATTATTCTTTAAATAATTTCAAATTAATTAAAAAATATATATGAACAAAATGAAAAAAGCTAACAATAAATTGTATTAAAAAAATTATTTTACAATAAAAATTATCATGAGACAATGTTTTCATATTACAATTATCTTTTCCGCCGATGTAGAATGGCATGAACCCGGTGCATATCGAGAAGGCGGTCGTAATTGTCGTTCTCGCAACTGGTGGTATTGAAATTTTCTTTCAACATCATCATCTTTAACAACGTCTTTCATAGCTTGTTGAGGGATTGGGTTACATAATAACTCTACCTCAAATTTATACACCATCGGTACTCATGACAAAAAAAAAAAAATCATTCTACCCCACTACCGTGACATCTTGTCCAATTTTTTTGTAAGGTAACGCAACCCGCAATGTGTCAATCTTTCTGTTGATTTTCTGCAAATTGTTAAGTTGTTTCTTTTTAAATATCTTACTTTGGTTGCTCCTACGGGTGACCAGAGTTCACGGGCTCAGCTTTCCACATCAGGAGAGGTAGAAGAAGCAGCATCCTGCACTTGTGTTTGTCGAGGTCCATCCGAACCGGGTTTCTCATCAATCACAACCCCACATTATATACTCATGCTCCTTTGGTCATTGGGTCTGTGTAGAATTAAGGGTCTGTTTGGGGCGGCTGCAGATTCTCAGCTTTTCAGTTGCAGCTGTGCTGCCACAGGAAGCTACTGCGGGGAAGCTGACTGCCTGTTTGTTGCAGCTGTGTGAAAACAGCTTTGGGATAGTTGTTTTTGAAAAAATGACAATTTTGCCCCTATTTAGTAAAGATGTTTAAAACAGAACTATGACAACTACATATTTGATACTTCAGAAGCATAAATTCATTTCGAAACAGAATAAAAGTTTAGATACACAACTCCAACTAACAAATAAATTTAAGTTCGTTCATAACCTAACTATTTAATCCAAATTAAATTTTGGTTCGATCCTTTCAGTTTTATCAAAATTTCGATTGGTTCAATTTTCCGATTTTGGTTTCACGTTACAATTAGTTTCAACACTTTGAAAACTAAACCATCCTAACTTACCAGATGCTCAACCCCACCTCCAATACCAAAACACAGCCAATACCTCATCCTGTCCAAGTTATAGAATATCTGTGATCTAGTTAAACTATTAGTGCCGGAAAAAAAAAATTAGCAGGATCATAAAAATACTTGCAAGTCCAAACAATATTCTCCACAAAATAATACGAAGAACTAAACCGACAGCTCCAAAAATAAACAGATAATTCCTCTTCCAGAAAGCCTCCACCTGCAAACCAATCACCTCTTGGTAGCTCAAAAACGCTGATATGATGCTCGATAGAGGCCTGCTGATTACCGATTTCCCAAAACCTTCATCGATTTTGACGGAATTGAAATTCTTAACTGAAATTAGTCTGTAAATTAAACACTTCTCTATAAAATCACTAAGCCCCGTCACTTGAGAAGAGAGATTAGGTAAATTGGGAGAGAACCCTGCGCTCATCTTTCGTGAATTCGAAGGACCGCGAGAAAAATTTAACCGGTTGTCTCAGAGGAAACGAGATAGAACAACATTGATAGATGGAACCAAAACTTCTGCAAATCACAAAATTTCGCTTTGAGGGTTTGACCCTTTAAGAGAATCTGTACAGTGTGAAGAGAGAGAGAGAGAGAGAGAGAGGGCGAGAGGGCGAGGGGTAGATCGGTGCAGAACGGCTGAAGGCCTCGATGCGGACGCGAAAAAGGGCACCAATGGAAAAAACCGAACGCGAAAGCGGGGCCGCGGGGTCGAACCCGCGGCCGGCTTTTTACCTAAAACGCGCTGCGCCGCCCCTATTCCGCCACCCCAAACAACGATCAATAGTGGCGCTTCGCCGCGCCGCTGCCCTTCCGCAGCCCCAGAAACAGCCTAAGAGAGCTGCAATTTGCTTGTTTGTTCGTGTTTGTTCCTGTTCGTTCCTGTCCCATTGATCTTGTTTGTTCTTTACCTGTTTATTCGCATCATGACTCAATCCGTTGGAATTGCCTCCATCTTCAGCTGCCTTACCGTTCTCCTTTTCAATCTTCCCATAAGGACATAGAGGGGAAGTGTTCGGTTTGTACACATTTATGGGAGCTTCAGTTTTAAGAGAGTTGCAATTTGCTTCCTTTTGTCCATTAGAGCCCACACTGAAAGCATAAATGGGAAATTTCTTCATATTCAATTCTCTGAAATAAGTTTCCTTGTATTCCTTTTACCCAAACCTCGGAAAGGAACTTTTTCGAAAATACAAATTCTACCATAAGAGCTTCTTCCGCAAGAGCTAGTATGAGCATCAAGCCAAAGTGGTTGCCCAATCATCGTGGCAATATAGGTGATTGTGGCAATATTCCAATACAATAGTGGCAACTGTGGTAACCGAATCAATACCTGTGATCAGACTCCATGAAGCCAGTTTTGAGAGAATCCCTTTGACCATCTATCCGTGCCAACAATCTGACATGCTATGACCCATGTTGATCCCATCAAAACTTGATGCCTGGCTTCCACATTGTCAAAAATATAAAAGAAGCAATCTCCACTCACTGAAACCAATTGCAACCTTCCAAATCGTTGCATTCATCGGTTAAGTTTAGCCGCCAAGATCTAAAAGGAATGTCTTCCGACTGGTGTTTTTCCAAGTTTTTCAAGTTGTCACTCAAAGCTTCACGATTTTTTTTTAAATTTTATTAAAAATCATTATATTCTCAAATAGAATTATAAGTAGCTTCATATGTCAGTCCATATGTTTATGAAGTGATAGAGGTGATAAATGGGCAAATTGGAATTTTTTAAAGCATATTTTCTTTATAAGGCAATTATTTTTTAAAACTTTAAGAGAGAGATCTTGACTTTGGTATTTTAGTTAAGTAGTTATAAAGCGATCAGAAGTTTTTATTATTATTGCATGTATGTAATTCTGTGCTATTTAACCTCTAGGTATTAATCTTCAGTAATGTATACTGTGCTAAAAACTTGTGAATAATCCAATAATAACAAGTTTCCTTACTCTCCTTTTTGTGCAGGGACGGGATGTCTATGTTCTGGTTAGCGAAACAACTTTATTTATCCTGAAATGCATTTTTTTTCTTCTGTTGATGTTCGGTCTCTTGCTAATTATTTTCTAGCATGTTAATTGAAATTCAGACTTCCAGATTGCTTGGTTTGGATTTTTACCATTATGAAAATCTGAGTTCACTCCTCTCCCATTGAGAACATATGTCGTTTTGGATGCTTTACTTTTTTAGGGATTTTATATTGTTTATTCTCGTTTTTATTTAGATTTTCTTCAAACTCTGAGACAGTTATCGAAAATAAGTTTGAATTTAAAAAAAAAGAAAAAAAGTTTAAAACAGGCAAACTATGTTATGCATGTCCTTTAATATTTCAAGCAAAAGGAGAAAAATGAAATGCATGGCATTACATTCCGTTTATGCTAGATTAGTGAAATGGACGCTAAATTGGACAGACATGATTATCCTTTTATCCCTCATTCTCGTACCTGATAGTCTGATTATATCTTCACAAAATGACATTTACTTAATTTTGCATGTTTTTCATTTAGCTTTGTGCTGTACAAGAGAGTGTTGTATACTTGAACTTTTATAATTTTGTGATAATCAAATAAAGTCATTTTTGGAAAGATCACTGGGGTCAATATTTTGATTTGTGCTAAATAGAAAGGGCATGTTGATAGTAAATGACTATATTTGACTTTCTTCTTGACTGACCATGTGGCATTAATTGGTTGACTAGTTAGGTCCAATTATTGCTCAAATTGCTTCAATATTTATATATTATATATTAATTCATAATGTTTTTAGTATCATCCTTTTCTAGCATAATTCATAACCAATTAATGAAATTAGTTTAACATGAGGCAATTATGAAAAATTGACAAATTAGAAGTAAATTTCACAAAAAATAGATGAATTAACATAATGATATAGGAGGAAGTATCCCTCTAAAAAATGTAAAATAAAATGAACTCTTATTCATAGTGTCTTGCGTAAAGCCTGGTGAATATTGAATGGCAGAGATAATTTTTTTCTTATGCTTTCTTCATCTGGCTAACAAGATTTGAAGCATCCTATACAAAGTGTCAAAGCTCTAAGACTTCCATCAGAATCATAAAGTTGTTTAAATGCTTGATCATTGATGTATTTAATAATTGGAAGATGTGGGGCCATCATATTAGGAGGATCAAGATCAATGTTTAGCTGACCACATCCCAGGGGCTTAAGAAGCAAGGACAGGCTTTGAAAGCTCTGATTCCATTATAAGATCTTGAGTGAATTCCAAGTTTTGTATGCAAATTGATCTAGAGTTGGAGTTGCTACCATCAATTTTTAAGATAGAATCCAATCCTTTGTAATCTCTTCTTACACTTGGTTTTTCGATTTTTTCAGTTTCGGATGATCCTTGAAGTGTTTAGAGTGGTTGTGCCAAAAAAATTTACTAAAAGAACATCATGAACACATGTTTTCAAATCTATCTTCCATCAATAGTCATAAGATGAGTAACCAATGCACACTTCCATTCGGAGGAATGTTAACACTTTCAATCATAACTCTAATTATAAGCAGTTTAGAGAAACTAGTCGCAATGATATCCACTTGCAGAAATTTATTAAAAAATAGAATGATAAGTTTGTTTCGCTATCATCCTTGTAACCATTGTGAGTTTGATTTTAGGTTTCTTATTATGGAAAAAACTTTGTTGTAGATTTCCTTTTTTAAATTTGATTTTTTTTGCCATATAAATTTATACTTGTGTCATATGATAGTACAAATTAAAATCTAAAAAAAGTCAGACATGAAAGCATCCTTTGCCACTAAAAATCAATTCTATGGAAGTGATGGGAGTTGAGCTTTGAAGCTAGCTTAATTGAAGTGAGTTTTAGTGGTAACTCGTTGCTTCTCTTCATTCATATTTGTTTTTTGATGGTTGCTTTTTGTGAACTTAATTCATGTGTTTTTTGAGGCCATAATAAGTTTTCTAGAAATTAGGCTAAATTAATATTTTAATATTTAATTGATTACGTCATTTAATAAGATAATTTCATCGATAAATTGTTTATAGACATGTTATTAATTCGATTAATCAGACTATTCATATTCATATATTATTTAAATAATTAAATAATAATCAAATAAATAACTTATTTTTAATTGATTTGTTATTTACTCATCATCTAATAAGATTAATTGATTATCCTAATCATTAGTTAATACCTTATTATCTTTATTTTGCATAATAAATAATTAAAATAATTACTTATGTATCAATTATTTAATAAGGAGTTAAAATTTGTTATTTTCTAAACCATCATTTTTTAAATAAATTGCATGATTAATTCTTTATTACTAAAATTTTTTATTATTCAGTTAGTCCATTTTTTATAATTATTAGAGAATGACTTATTTACGCACTAATTTTCATAATTAATTTGATTCATTAAATTAATTTAATATCCTTTTTAATATTTATTTCTTAAATAATCAATACACATGCGCGCACACACACATGCACTCCCATACAGACACACACCCGTGCTCGCACGCACACACGCACATACATGTGTTACTTGTTAGACGCGTGCGCGCACGTACACACACAAGTGCTAGACGTGGAAATACAACCATTATGTTGTGTTTGGGATGGTGCCAAAAGCAATGGCTTCAGACAAAATTGCGTTTTGCATGTTTTTTCAAAAAGATGTGATGGGAAGCTTCATTTTGCAACTTGACCAACCTAAGTGTAGTGGCTACCAAAAAATCGTTGTCTGGCTTTTTAAAAATAAAATAAAATTGTACTAGCCTCCATAGTTTTTTGGACAATTTCTGTTGCTGTGAACTGCAGTTGCCCCAAACAGACCATAAATCTAAAATACTTATAAGCAATTTATAAAAAGAGTAACATGGCCTAATACTTTGAATAAAATAATGGCATAAATAATTAACACAAAGTAATTTGGTTGCGTTCTCAGTTTATCTAAGAAGGATGTCTTCTAATGCTCCTATATAAATTCTCTTGATTCTTAAAGAATTTTATCTGAAGTTGATGGAGGCAACTATGATTGAGAGGGCAGGACTGACTGATATTTAGTTTGCATCTTTGTAAAAGGAGCTACGGTTTTTTTTCACACACACACCC
>JXCR01142688.1:136092-151434 GCA_002079205.1 Phalaenopsis hybrid cultivar
ACTCTGGGAAGCTTGTTCCCTGGTACACTGGAATGACATTTTTTCTTCTCCTCTTCCCGATGCTTCCCTCGCTGCCACTGGCCTCGCCGCTCGGTCCGAGAGGTGTTGTTGGATTCACCTTCAGTAGGCAGGGAAGATCCCTTTTCTTTTTTTGCCCCGATTCGAGTGCCGTGGACATTGGGGGTGTGGCTTTCTTTCTCGTCTCCTCTATTCTCTGCCTATAAGGATAGTTCCTTTTTTTTGGGGTTGTTGTTGAAAAATTGACAAGAGGAGAGGAAAGGAGATTTCTGGGGGAGCATTTTCTTTGAGTTGGTTTCCTGTGCTGCTTTGCTTTAGCATTCTTGAGGTACCCCTCTCTTCCCTCTTCTTCGGTGCTCTTTTTCCTTTCGATTTTCCCTCTGCCGAGCCTTTGAGCTTGCCTCTGATGGATGATACAGCATGCTAGCTCCCTTTACTTTCATATATTTTGAGGCATTCACTTTAAAAGCACGTGAAGGATAGGAGTATGAGCTTGTTTTAGGAGTTTGATTTGGTTACTTGGTTAGAATGGTGAGAGTATAACATGTCATAAATGTTCTCCTTCTTTCTACTTGTTTGAGATGAAACAGTGGCATAGTTCTATTATCTTGAATAGGAAGCTTGAAATATGGTTTTGAAATAATTCTGACACTTCTTGCAAGCATGTTGGGATATGAATTATGAGGCTTTTCATTTCTTTTTATTTTATTATTTAGCATGAGATATGGGAGAGGTTGTTTGGCCTATCATGCATGTTGGGGTTTCAGTTTTGGCTTCCTGTGGCTTTCCCTTACTTGAAATGCATGTTAGGAGGAAATTTATTTAATTTGGGAAAGCTTTGTATCTTGTTTTGAGAGCTTGGCTTAACTCTTCATGAGGCATCACCCCTGTTCAAATATCTGTTGGAACTGTTTCATGCTTGGAATATTTAGATATGCATGTTGTTTATTGGCTTTGGACGACACGGTTTTTGCCTACAGGTGGTTGGAACTTTAATTTTTATTAAAATATGAATTTATATCAATGTTTAGGCCTGTTTTTAATCTTGTCGAGTTTAGCTTTGGCTTTAGTTCTTGTTGAGCTCGGTTTTGGCTTTAGTTCTTGTTGAGCTCGGTTTTGGCTTTGGTTTTGTTGAGCTCAGTTTGGCTCTAGTTGGGGGTTGTGTTTGGCTCCTAGTTCTTGTCGAGCTCGGTTCTAGCTCGGTTTGAAGTCACGGTTTTGGGTTTGAAATGGTTGGATGTTTAATGCTTTATGGGAATTTGGATTTTAATGTTGCTAGGCTCGATTTTGGGCTTTAAAATGGNGATTTAGCTTTGGTTCCTGGTTGGGCTTGGTTTGGTTCCAGAGGGGGGAGCTGTGTTGTTTTGTTTAGCCTTGCTGGGCTCTGTTTGGCTCTAGTATGGACTGTGCTGGCTCGTTTTACCCTTGTTGGGCTTGATCTAATTTCTTGTTGAGGGCTGTGTTGCTTGGTTCAGCCTTTACCCGAGGAACAATTGGGATGTGGCTTTGTGGGCTTTGGTTCTTACTCCTTACCCGTGAGGTCCATTGTTGATCTTTGAGTTTGATTTGGCTTTCTCTNTTACCCGTGAGGTCCATTGTTGATCTTTGAGTTTGATTTGGCTTTCTCTACTAAGCTTGGGTTGACTTGGGAGTTGTGGATGAATCAAGTTTGCCATCCAAAAAGAAAATCATATTTATTTCAGCTATCCCTTCATTTAGTCAGGGAGACATAGCTGCTTTTTTGGTGGTCCTTTTGTTGGCTTTGGCCGTGAGCCGCTTGTGCTTTGGATGGCTTCTGGTTATGGGCTTTTGTAGTTGCTCTTTGCTATCTTAAACTGTGAGCTCTATTAGTTCTTTTGGGCCCCTTTATTATCCTAACTATAAGTTTTATTTGTTGTTTTTTAAATTGCCCTTGGTTATGGGCCTTGTGGGCTGCTTTCTCTTTTCTGCTGACCCTGACCGTGAGTCCTACCTGCTGTTCACCTCTTTGTGATGAGCCCGATTGTGAGCATTTATGTGATTTGATGGGAAGATTTTGTGCTTATTTTGGTGTATGAGGCTATCTATTAATCTGAAAGTTGGAAGAATCTTGAATTTAGTATGAGTTTGGAAATATTGACAGTGGTTTCCCCGCGTTTATTTTCCTTCGAAGTTTGGAAAATTTTAAATCTCATTTTGGAAGAACATTTGGTCGATTCGATTAATCCTGCGTCTTTGGGGTTTGGAGATTCAACGCGAATGGATGTTTTATGTTTGTTAGGAAAGACCTCGGGCCCTACTTTTTCAGGTATTTTCGATAAGAGCCTTTTGAGAACTGATCTAGTCTCCTTTTCGTTGTTTTAGATGGATCAGTGTCTCCTCTCTCTCACCCCATTTTTGTTCTCTTTCCTTGCTTCTTATTCGATTTTCGATGCTTATGTCTGATGCATAAGTGTCCACGTATAGCCTTTTGTTATACGTGAGGTTTTTCGATGCTTATGTCCGATGCATAAGTGTCCGCGTATAGCCTTTTGCTATACGTGAAGTTGTTTTAGATGGATCAGTGTCTCCTCTCTCTCACCCCATTTTTGTTCTTTTATTTCCTTGTTTCTTATTCGATTTTCGATGCTTATGTCTGATGCATAAGTGTCCACGTATAGCCTTTTGTTATACGTGAGGTTTTTCGATGCTTATGTCCGATGCATAAGTGTCCGCGTATAGCCTTTTGCTATACGTGAAGATTTTCGATGCTTATGTCCGATGCATAAGTGTCCGCGTATAGCCTTTTGCTATACGTGAATTTCGAGGCTTATGTCTGATGCATAAGTGTCCACGTATAGCCTTTTGTTATACGTGAAACCATGAAGCAAGGTCGCAAGTAGTCGTTTTGGGGCGTACGGTGTTGATGATAAAGGCACACCGAAGAAGATCAGAGAGATGCCCTATCCTATAACATCAAGATCCAGACATTTGATTAACAATAGGATATGATATCCTTCACCGACATAAGTCTAGCGGGAGGTGGCTCGAACCTCCTCTTGTCCTATAACATCAAGATCCAGACATTTGGTGAATAATAGGATGTGATATCTTTCACCGACATAAGTCTAGCGGGAGTCGGCTCGAACCTCCTCAGGTTGTTGGCAGTCTTATGCCCGGTAGTGTAATCGACTCGTGGACAACCAAAATAAAAAAAAAAGAGAAAAAGATAAGTTTTGATAAATTATTGTTAAACAAAATATACTTCTCCACGAAACAAAATGGATAACTCTTCTTTGCATGCCTAAGAAGTTGTGTGTATGTCAAAAAGATAAATTTTAAAAATACATTTTTAAAATTGGTTGTCCACCTGATGAATACCTGTTTAGGCTGGGAAATAGCCCCCTAAGTGAGGTTCAAGACACCCTTCTAGACAAGTGACGGGTTCTATACATTCGGGTGACCGAGTTGCCTTTGTGGATCCTCGAGAATAAATATATCTGAGCCTAGTCCCATTCGAGTGCTTGCGGTCCCCCTCATCCGAATTTTGTTTCTTTGTTTTATCGAAGTTTTGGGACAGAACACTGGTGTTACTTTTTCTTTCTTTCGTGATTTTCCCAAGGAGTTTTTGAGGATTTTCTTTCACTTGAGTCTTTTTCGTCGAGTCTCTCGAGTTTTTTTGCTTTTCCTCGGATTTCCTGGATGACGTTTTCTTCTAGACTTTATTTTTTTTTAAATGTATTTAGGTTTGCTATACTTAAGGGACAGCGGATCTCACAGGCGTACAAGTTTGCTTTACATTTTACAACACTTAATTTTCCTGTTTCTACCTGCTATTCTCCCTGTATAGCATGTTACACTTGTCTTATTTCTACCTGCTACTGTCTTTCATGTATAACATGTTGTACTGCTCCTGTTTCTCCCTAGTATTGTTTCACTTGCATGCTACTGTTCATTCCTGTATGACACGCTTTACATTTTATAAACTTTAAACATGTTTACCCTTTTTACATAGGATGTTTAGAGGACTACAACCATAGGGCCGTTTGATTTGATACTATAACCGGACACCCTAGAAAACTTAAACTCGTCACGTCGAGGAGCTTGGAGCTAGCGCAGTGGGCAGCACGATCATCTTCAACATCAGAACGCATCTTCCCCAGCAAAACCTTTTCTTTTTCTAGAAATTAAACAACAATCCATAGAATTTTGAGGTTGTTTGCCTAGCGCAACATAAATCCTCTACCTTTTTCTTTAGGCATTCGTATAGCTCTTAAGCCTAACTCGTTCTAGGTTCCGAGGTTGTCGTCCGATACGGCGTAAACCCTCATATCTTCTAGGCAATTTGTGTGACTTTGTCACGCAAATATAAGCTCTAATTAAATAAAATTGACAAGATGAAACACTTTAATAATTTCTTCTCAAAATTGGAGTCAAATCATAGGATAGACTGAGAAGTCACTGAGGTTCTCCTCAGGATCTGTGGCTTCCCCTAGTTTCTCTTCATTTGGATTGCTTAACAATGTTTAAGATTTGAGCTTTTCCATCTTTACACATGTTTGTCCGATTTCGTTGTAAAGTTCTATCCTTTTGATCTTTTTGAAGACATTATTCCCTGATTTATATCGAGAGTCTTCTTAGGTGACTTCGATCATTTAAGTTGTAATTAACTATAGGGGCTTGCCCTTATAGGAAGCTTTTCCGAACCCAGCTTAAAATAAACCCTATTTAATCATTCGTATTAAATAGGGGAACTTGTCGGCAAATAAAACGGTTTCATAGACCCAAACGGATGTCATATGTTTTCTTAGTTTATTTGATCGAGCATCATCCTCAAGTCTTGTGTTTATCCCTCGGGGTAGATACAGGATTTGAGGTAGAGTACTCATTCATTTAAACTGTGAAAAATATGAGGTCAGTTTGATTTCATATTTTTTCTAAAATCATATATATATATATATACGTAAATTAAAACGTCCTTCCGAAGCGGGCGATGAGATTTCAATTCCGACTGCCGACAGCTTCTTATGGGCGACCCCCCAAACAACCTTTCTTTCTTACTTTTTAGTGCCAATAGGAGCGCAGTTATTGCATCAACTATCTCGACTTTTTTTTGAAAGAATATGCTGACATATCTTCGAATATGACCCACTTCTTCTTCCATACACTGAATGCTCACTCGATAACACTGCGTAATGACGAATGTTTTTTGTTGAATAGCTCATTCCTTCTAATTACTTGGCTGCTGTGCTCAAAATCAAGAAGGTGATATCTCGTGTCGGGAAATAACTTAAAAAATGACAAGAATACTACCTTCCTGAATAATGATAACATTATTCGTTTAGTTCAAACATAAATATAAGAGTGATTGATTAGTTAAAGACAACAACCTTGGGGAGGTATCGAGAATTTGTATTTGGGCCGTCTGGTTGCAAATTTAAATATTCCGCTGCGTGTGCACTCCCTTTCTAACCTACCATCACGAATTTGAAACATATGTTGAAATCACATACTGCAAATATGTTCTGTGTAGCAACTCCACACTAACCGATATAGATTATCTTTTCTTTATTCATTATGCGTGGGTCAACATGAGTTGCATCAATTATTTCTATGCAATTTTTATTATAAAAAAAAGACACAATTTAAGCTACTTATAACTTTTCTTTAATTAAATGAAGGTCGAATAGAGAGTGAGTTCAATACCTTGAAAAATGACATGTATCTCTGATCGCTACGAATTTCCCGTGGTGTTTGAGCAAAAGATGAGTCAATGGTTTGACAATGTTCATAGCCATTTTAAAAAGAGAGTTAACTCTGACATGGAAATACACGCTGATCATCTCTGTAGAGTGCTAGAAATGCTTAGAAGCTGCATGAATGACTCATTGTGCGACATAATGAAGAGTGCGATAGCTAGGGCTTCTAGGGATGTAAATCATGAAGATTAATGCAAACAATATTTAGATTGCAATTCATCTAATAAATAATAGAAAATAACTTTTGACATTCTAAACATGCTGTGAATTCGACTGGGATGAGCTTCCGTTAGTTCACCAACCCATTTGTCACCCACAGATGATGATGAAATACAAAATGTCTTACAAATGTGTCTCCAGTAGTACTCATGAATCAGACAAACTTTGCTGATAATGATTGTAGCTTGCTTAACTATCGCAATAATCCCCATTGGTCACTCCATTAGTTTGAAGGAATAATGTTAAGTTTATTCCAAAAGACATGTTATTCTCATCGCAAATAAATTCTCAAAATGCACGCAATGAAAGTTTTAAAACTAAAAAAATCCAAAAATAATAAAATGTCAAAAATAGTACTCACAAATCATAATTTACCACAGAAATGTCAAATATTATAAATAGTCACTATGCCATAATACTAACAACTAAAAAACAACATGTGCATGATATTTAACTAGTCAGACTGTCTAAAAAACAACAGAGCTACAAAATCCTCTAGTCAGGCATCAGGGTGAAGAAAACCACTCTCTTATTTCGATCCTCAATAAGTTTTTATAGTGAAATGTATAAGGGCATGTCCTTGTTGTAGAATTGAGTCCAGTAGCTTGACAACATCTGTCATTGTTGGGTATAAATGAAGAGCAGTGCAGGAACTCAAAATAATGCTGGTGCAGTTTGCCACCTGCTATGATATCTGCCGGGATAGATGAGTTGCCCCACCTTTACTTTTCACTTTCCCTTTTTGTGTTGTGGGTGCAGGTCACTTGGAGTAACTGGACTCTCATTACTTATTTCTTTCGGTTGTTCCTTATAGACCTCGTTCGAATGTGCACATTCAGACTCATCCAAATTAGGGTGGGCTTTTCAGTTGTGGCCCAAATTTTGATCCCTATTGCTACAACACCATGAAACATAGTATCTAGCTTTTCCTCCAGCTCCAGGTCAATTACAACAAGACTAGATTTCTTTGCATTTGGTGAAATCTACAATTGATAAATTGGTCTTTTAAGATGCATAATTTTAAATTAAGAAATATTGAATGCAAGATGTTCTACTTACTGAAGTCTTCTCTTGCCACCACTCCTCAGGTGCATCAATTGTTTTTCTAATGTGGTTCAATCCTAAAAAGTGACCCTTTTCTTGAGTTTCTTCCACAATTTCAAATCTTTTTTAAGCTGATTCCATTTAATTTTCAGCTGAGTTTTATCGTATAGTTTACCCATTCTTTATTGAAAGAGTTTGGTTATATTTTGCCAACATTCTTTATTAAAATGTGTTATTATTCTTTTAAGCATAAATCATAGAAAATTATCTTCGTCTTTATATCCCAAATAGCAGATATCTCACCTTTTTGTTTACTCATTTGATATAAAAAATGTATCAATATAATTTGATATGTAAAACAACAATATATGAACATAAACAAGAATATGTCAGATAAAAAGTAAAAATAGAGTTCATTATCAGTCCATAGATGTCAAAGATAGCTCCATCCATGATCACCAATTATGTTATGTAGGCATAAAGACCAGACATTATCTGTGTCAAATTAAGTTGACCATTTTTTTTTCAAATTCACATTTGGTAATCTCTTGAGCCATTTGTTATGTTTTTTCCATCACCACTCTACTAAATATTCCACAAGAAATGTGAAATGTGCCCACCAACTCGCATTTTGAAACCCTTTTCGTAAACGAAAACATGACAACCTAGGGGAGCGAAACCAGATTTCAACCCCAGTGATACATGCGAGAAATGAGTAGTGGTGAGGGTACATGCGAGGATATGAAGCGGGATTGCCGGAAATTTGAAGGGGCTGCAACGTCCAAGGCACTTCGCAATGGAGCTCTAGCCGCTGGTGGGCCCCTCCCCCATCCATTTTCGCGCTCGATTCGATGTGGCCTCCGACCGGCGTAACGCTGACTATAAAAGGACTACCAAATGTCTCTTCTGTTTCTCCAAGACGTAAAACCCGCAAAAAAGCCACAGTAACGGGGTTCCAAATGGGCCCTTAGTGTTATTTTGTGGTAGAGTCATACAAACCCTGTATTTTTGTAGATTCCATATTCTCCTTTCAAAAACTTGAATCCACAAACTAATTCATCTACATGAACAAATACCTCTATTTAAGCCCTAATCCTATTCTCTATTTCTAACCATAACCCTAATATTAAATCACTCCCTCTCACCTTCAACCACTCCAAAACCACTCTCTTTATCTTGAATGAAACCCTAAGTGGGGGAAGAGACACCATGCTACCATTGAGAAAGACATAAAATGGTGTTCAAGAGTTCACAATAGAGGATATGTAAAGGAAATTCCTTTAACTACTACAAAGACATGTTGAATTTGAATTAAGGAAACTAGGTGTAGTCACCCTTAGTCATAATGGCAACTTGTCTTATCAAGAGGAGGAAATTACCTATTTTTACAAAGAAGCTTCTTGTGATGAACAACCAATGCCTTGACAATTTGACATTGGATATTAAAAAAAGAAACAATGACTTTGTGGTGAAGATCGAATTGTTGAATTTGATTGTAGTATGAAATCGAACAAGTTCATTGAATGAGTCTACATAATGAAATGAATTTCTACATACAAAAATATTCTATAAGATACGAGAGTCAAATAGTTAGCCATAAATTTCAAGGAGAGTGCTTTAAAATGAGAAAGAATTGAAGCGTCTCGGATGGTGAGAAAGGAGAATGAGATCACTACGTGGTCTATGATGAAGAGATAGATATAACATTAATACCATTCCTACATTATTGACAGGACATGTTCTTAAAACTCCACATATGAATAATATCACTCCTATTTCATTATTGAATGATTTGTTGGATTAGTTGTATGGAGCTAGGATCTTCTCTAAGATTGATTTGCGCTGTAGTTACCATTAGATTAGGATGAGGCGAGGAGATTATTAGGATTCTCCATGGAATTTAGGGCAAAAAAATATTTTATTTCTCCCAAACAACCAATATAAGTACAAACAAGTAAAATAAATGATAAACACCTACAATGTGAGAGGTAGGTGATCTCTCCCAATTCCTACAATTCGAGAGGTAGGTGATCTCTCCAACTTTAAACCTAAGACTCACAACAATAATCTCATGCATACCCCACCCTAAACCTATTAGGGTCTATTTATACAAAATAATAATAGATAATAGAAGACAAATTACCCTTAGGCACACAAAATATAAAATTACCCTTAGGCTAGACACTAGCATAACACTACTCCTCCCTCCAAAATACACCTTATTCTCAAGGTTGGAAAAAGAGAAATTGCTACTAGATCAAGTCAGGTGGCTTCAAGATGGTGCCACTATCTGGGTATTCTCTCCCTTTAATCAGAAATTCATAGTGAATCACAGGAGTTCTAAATTTAGTCTTGTGCACTTTCTTCATCCGCATCTGAATTGGCTGGTTGTTAGACTTCCAGTCATTCTTAGAGAATATCGCAACCCAAAACAGCTCATCCCGTAGCTTATCGATCACCATAATCTCTATCAACTCCATAACATGCACCTCTTTCTCCCTGTCAACTTCGATCCCACTTGCTTTCGTTTACTCAAAGTCATTCAAATATAGTATTATTTCTTCCAAATATTGTCGCTCGATCTGCTCATGATTTCTTCACTCTATATTGCGGCTCCCGATTCGCCTAAACCGGTGAAGCTACCCTGATGTCGGGTGAATCCTCTTAGTTGTTGCTACTAGGGTTTGCTCCCAACACCGTCACTCAACCTCGTGGCAGGCGGAGCTAATTTTGTGTGAAACTTCATTAGCTTCTCCATCATTTCTTTCAGAGCATGTATCTCTGCTCAAACCGCCCTTCCATGGACAAGAAACATTGCTCCATTATCGACTTCCTCAATTTTCGATCTGACGTGACTCATCTCTTTCTCAATTTTCACCTCTAAAATATCTACTATATTTACTGTCATTACTCCTTGTACGGTTTTGAAACCCGCAGTCCCCTGTTTTGCTTTCAAACTAGCTTGAATCTTGACAGGAACGCCACAATCCTCGTGTCGGCTTCCCAGATTGCTAGAGGTTCAGTCTTTAGGGCACACCCGATCTGGTTGCCGACTTTTGGGATCTTGGATCATGACTGTATCACAACTGGACATCGCGATTCCACTTCTATATCGCAAGGATGGAGTGGTAAGAGGAAAAAGATGGAAGTTTTGAGTCTTTGTACGTTGCAATCCCCACGTGGCCATTTCAGCTAACAGAGCGAGATTAGGAGAAAGATGGTAGTTTTGGGTCTTTGTAATCGACAACCTTGTCTGTGGTTGCCCCGCCAGCTCTTATCGCTTGTGTATCGCTAGGTTCGCAATACCTTAGTTTGGTCCCAACTATAGCTCGATCACGCCTGTATTGCTAGGGCACAACAAAAGAAGGATAAGGTGGGACTTTTGGGTCTTTGTAAGCTGCGCAAGAAGTCGTGCACCTGATCCCTTCGATACTAGAGTGCTGGTCGATGTGATCTCTCCGCGACCCTTCTGTAACCGAAATCCACAATCTAGTTGCTTCAGCTTCTGTCGATTTATTTTACTGTAGATCTGATTCATAGAATCTTTAAGCTTTGATACTAATTTTTAGGATTCTCCATAGAAATTAGGGCAACACAAATATTTTATTTCTCCAAAACAAATAATACAACCAAGAACAAATAAAATAAAGGATAAACATATTATGCATTTCTAGAAGTTCAATCAGGGAGAGGATTTTGCAAGAATGGCCCAACGAAGGAATGACATGAAATTTTGGTAGGAATAAGACTCATTTCTTACTTAAGGAGAATTTAAATTGGCCTAAATTGGTGCGGAACATGGAAAGACATGTTAAACAATGCTTGATATGTTGTTTGCCTATGATCTGATGAAGTATTAAATGATGTGTATGCCACTATAAAGGATTTCAAGCACATTTGGGTTTGTTGTCCGGATATATTATATTAGCAGTTTCATTGATCAAATTTTTATTTGTTCTATAAGAACTTACCATGCATTTCTAAGAGTTCACTCAGGGAGAGCGTTTTGCAGGAATGCCCAATGGAGGGATGACATGAAATTTTGGTAGGCATAACACTCGTTCCTTTCTGAAGGAGAATTTAAATTGGCTTGAATTGGTGCGGAATGTGGAAAGACATGTTAAACAATATGTTGTTTGACTATGACCCGATGAAGTATTAAATGATTTATATGCCACTATAAAGGATTTCAAACACATTTGGATTTGTTGTCAGGATATATTATACTAGCAGTTTCACACATCAGATGATTACTTGCTCTATAAGAACATACTATGCATTTCTAAGAGTTTACTCAAGGAGGGCATTTTGCAGCAATTCCCCAATGGAGGGATGACATGAAATTTTGGTTGGCATAAGACTCGTTCCTTACCAAAGGAGAATTTAAATTAGCCTAAATTGGTGTGTAATATGGAAAGACATGTTAAACAATGCTTAATATGTTGTTTGGCTATGACTCAATGATAGAGTACAAGTCTCTATACTATGGTACCTATTTCCGAGTTTCCTTTGGTGGACAGGCCTTTAAAGAATTTTACTTGGTATGGATCGTATTGAAGAATCAAAATTTTTATGCTTATTCTTTTGGAAAGCTCAAGCCTAGAACTCATGGATTAATGATAAAGCATAACATATCAATCTTTTGGGAGATGACAACATTTCATCTAGTTTATACGCCGTTAACATGTCACTTTAATGTGTTGATTTAGATGCTTCCAAATAAAAAGGTGAAGCCCCTCTTGCTGGGTGTTGACCTTATTTTTAATGAGGTTTAGTCTTTCTCTTAGGGTTTAGAATCTAGCCTTAGGGACCTCTCTTCGACTATCTTAGAACCGTAGAAATGGGACCCGCCTTGTTCTAGAATTCAATCTGCTTCCGTCCCCTTCTGGAGTTTCGCGTGTGTGGTATCAACTTCTAGCACTTAGAAAGATGAAACCAATATGAGGAAACCCAAAAGGGATTGTCTATAGGACCTTCCTGAGCCTTAGGGTGGCCTTTTGCACAATTCGCACTCTCGCGCACAAAACTTTGTAATTCGGAGAGTCGATACGTCTGATCGCCATGATTCGCTTCGTTTGCACTGTTACTTGTCGAATGCTTGAGTTAACCTTTTGAAGCGATCGATCGCGGGTCGAAATTTTGTAAAATTTAAATTTTGACGCGTTTTTGACCTGATTGTCGACAACGTCGTTCGAGCGACCCCGGATGACAAAACAGACTACACCGGCACGTCCAGAGCGTCAATTTTGCCTGAGGAGGACACCCGTTTTGTTACGTCGTCGCGCGCGAGTAAATCGAATATAATTTAATATATATATATATATATATNTGACCTCGTTTGTCCTTGCCTGCATGTTGCTGCCCGCGGCCTTCCTTCCCGAAGCCGTGCCAGTCTTTCTGAGCTGTGGTTTTCCTTTTCTTGGTAGTTTGACTCTGATAAACTTGTTCCCTGGTACACTTGAACGACAATATTTTCTCTTCTTCCCAATGCTTCCCTCGCTGCCATTAGTCTCGCCGCTCGGTCCTAGAGGCTTCGGTGGCTTCGCCTTCTGTGAGCAGGGAGTGTGTCATTTTTTTCTTTGGCCCGATTCGAGTGCCGTGGACAGTTGGGGGTGGTCTCCTTTTCTCTTCTCATCTATTCTCTGCCTATAAACACAGTTCCTTTTGAAATTTTTAAAGGTTTGTTGAAAAAAAAAAGTTTTTTTTTTTCTGAGAGTGAAAATTTTGGCTGTGAGGGAATTGAAAAGGGGAGTTTCTGGGAGAGCATTTCTTTGAGGTGGTTTCTCGTGTTATTGTTCTTTACGTTTGCATTGAAGAGGTACCTCTTCTTCCCTTTCTTTCCTGTGCCCTGGTTTCCTGAGGTTTTCTCTCTGTCGAGCGTCCTCTTGCTCGGTTAAATGGAGGATACAGTATGCTAGTTCATTTTATTTGGATATTTTTTTTAGATATTCACTTCAAGTGCATTTGGAAATGAAAATGTGAGCATGTGTTAAAATTAAACTTGGTTACTCGCTTAAACTAGGGAGGCTGTGGCATATTCATGGTTCTTGTGGCATGTTTACGTTGGAAACATTTGGGGAGTTAAGACATGACTTTGAAATGATTTTTGCTCCCCTAGCAAGTATGTTGGGATGAGTATTATGAAGCTTTTCACTTATTTTCGTTTGGTATGAAATTTTGGAGAGGTTATTTGGTCTTTCATGCATGCTAGGGAGTGCATTTTACTATTTTATGCATGTTTGGGGGCTCGGTTTTGGCTTTCTGTGGCTTTCCCTGGTTTGAAATATATGCTATAAAAAAAACCTATTTAATTTGGAAAGTGTTATAGCTTGTTCTGAGGGCTTGGTTTAGCTCCTCGTGAAGTTCCTCCCTTATTCATACATTTATTGGAATAATTTCATGCTTGGGATATTTAGATATGCAGGTTGTTTCTTAGCTTTGAATGGCTCGGTTCTACCTACAGGTGGCTGGAACTTTAATTTCTATTAAAGTATGAATTTATATATCAATGCTTGGGCCTGCTTTAATCTTGTTGAGCTCTGACTTTGGCTTTTGGTTCTGGCTGAGCTTGTTTTTTTTGGCTTTTGGTTCTGGCTGAGCTTGTTTTTTTTGGTCTTTGGTTCTTGCTGAGCTCGGTTTTGGTTTCTGGTACTTATTGAGCTCGGTTTTGGCTGGGTTTGAAGTCTTGGTTTTGGAATTAAAATGAATAGAGCTCTATCCTTATGGAGGCCCCTGCTGGGCTCGGTTTTGGCCCCTGTTGGGCTCAGTTTTGGTATCCCACCGATGTCTTAGCTCAAATATACGTGTGATGGATGAATTTATGTTGATTCGCAATAATTTTGTAGTTGTTCTTGTGTAAGGCATGTGTCGTTCCTATATTTTGGTGTCTCAGAGGTATGGGAATGTTTTCTCTTGACTATCTTGTTGTAACTTGGATTTAAGCCTTAGCTGTGGCCGGATTTTGGCTTGACTTGAGAGCTTAGTTTGCTTGTTTTAGCTCCTACTCCTGAGCCCATGATTGAGTCTTTGAAACTCGTATTTACTCGAGAGTCTTGATGATTTGCTTTGCTTGTCTTTTGGCCCTTACCCGTGAGGCCTATTGTAGGTCATTGAGTGTGATTTGGTCCTTTTTGCTAGGCTTGATTGGCTTGAATGTCGTGGATGAATCAAGTTTGTCATCCCAAAAATTATAATTATTTCAGTTATCCTTTCATGTTTGTCAGAGAAGCATAGTTGCCTTTAGTGGTTCTTTTGTTGGCTTTAGCCGTGAACCCCTTTGTGCTTTGGATGACCTCTGGTCGTGGGCTTTTGCAGCTGTTCTTTGCTGCCTTAAACCGTGAGCTTTATTAGTTCTTTTTGGGCCCCTTTGTTGCCTTAACGGTAAGCATTACATGTTGTTTTTTAGGCTGCCTTTGGTTATGGGCCTTGTTGGCTGTTTCCTCTTCTCTGCTGACCCTGGCCGTGAGTCTTATCTGCTGTTCAGCTCTTTGTAGTGATCCCGATCGTGAGCATTTATATGATTTTACGGGAAAATTTCTATGATTGTTCGATATGTAAGGTTATGGATTAATTCGACAGTTGAAAGATTTTGATATCAACTTTGGGATCTAGGGAGGGTTTACAAGCTTTATTTGGGAGAGTATTTGGTTGATTTGATTAATCCTGCGTTTTTGGGGTTTGGAGAATCAGCGCAAAGGGATATTTTATGTTTGTTAGGAAAGACCTAGGGCCCTACTTTTCCAGGTCTTTTCGATACGAGTTTTGAGAACCGATCCAATCTCTTTTTCGGTGTTTTAGATGGATCAGTGTCTCCTCTCTCTCACCCCATTTTTGTTCTTTTTTTTCCTTGCTTCTTGGTTCGGGTTTTTCGATGCTTATGCCCGATGCATAAGTGTCCATGTATAGCCTTTTGCTATACGTGAAACCATTAAGCAAGGTCGCAATTAGTCGTTTTGGGGCGTACGGTGTTGATGATAAAGGCACACCAAAGATAGAGCAGAAAAATGTCATATCATATAACATCAAGATCCAGACATTTGATGAAAAATATGATATGGTATCCTTCACCGACATAAGTCTAGCGGAAGTTAGCTCAAACCTCCTCAGTCGGTCGGCGATCATATGCCCGACAGTGTAATCGTCTTGTGGACAATAAAAATTGTTAAAATCTATTTCAAAATATAAAATACTTCTTCCTTCCATAAAATAAAATTAGATAATCTTTTTCGAGATTTATGTGTATATCAAAAACATAAATTTTAAAATATGTTTTTAAAATACGTTGTCTACCTGACGAATACCTGTTTAGGCTGGGAAATAGCCCCCTAAGTGAGGTTCAAGACAC
>JXCR01142689.1:12246-32142 GCA_002079205.1 Phalaenopsis hybrid cultivar
TATATATATATATATATATATATATATATATATATATATATATATATAAAATAAAAAATATATTAAATTTAGTGCATATCGCAAATAGTAAGATTTATATATATTCATGCACAGCGAGCTCAGATAATGGACCTATTCGTAGCCCTCCAAAGTGCCATAACTTAGAGGAGCATTCAACCACCACTCTTAGATGGAGAATCTCGGGTAACTCGTCCTCAGAAGGTCCCTCGCAAGGATCTGTCTGCTCCTAACAGTCATTTGGCAATTCACCAACAGAAGAGTTGGGTGACTCCCTGCCCGACAACAGTGTGGCATCTACAAAGATGATCAAGCTTAGGGTGGATCGAATAGGAGTGCCTGCTCGGCCGAATGCAAGTGGGGCATTCTCTGGACGAATCCAAGAAACTATACCCCTAGATAAGCTAACAATTCCCCATCTGAATCCTCACAAAAAGAAGATCAGTCGAGTGGACCACGTGGCTTCCTTCAAATCGTCAATTGGAGTTCTACATATCGATTACGCTATAAAGTGTCGACTTTTCTTGATCGTGCTAAAGAATGTTGCGCTTCGATGGTTCAACAACCTGTCGGATGGGATCATACCATTATTCTACAAACTCTGAAAACTTTTCTTAGCACACTTCGCCATTTGTGGAAGCCAGGGAAGGATACTGAGGCCCTTCTCTAAGTCATCCAGGGAAAGAACAAAAGCCTACGGGTCTACATCACTTGCTTCCATAAGGAAATGCTGAAGGTAAAAAAAGTTGGAGCCTCTCATTGCTCGGGCGCCCTGAAGCAGGGAATCCACAACCAATGATTCAAGAGTGACCTAAACTTGCTCAAACCACGATCTTTCGTCGAAGTTTTAGAACAATCCAACGACCATATCGTCACCGAGGAGGAACTTATGGGCTCCTCAAGAACCAAAATAGAGTCATCCGACTGCCAGACACAGAAGCGGAAGGACTGGGGACCACTGTAAATAAGGAAAACAATATACAATTAGGGGACAGGTCGGCAACGGATTTCACAAAAGGAAAAGAGAAAGGAAATCCACATCACCACCAATGTAGCCATTAATATCGACCCACCCGGAGTCAAATGATACGGCGATGACAACGCTAAGAATTGCAATCGTCGTTTCTCAACTATCGGGGAACTCGACCCGACCGAGGGTGCCGCAGAAGCCGCTTGATTACTGATTCTAAAATCCTTGGATCACACATATTTCGAATGGAAGAATAACTAATACNTGTGTATTCCAAAAAAATTAAGTGGTTAAAGACAACGGTGGGGAAATCGAAGTGACTTGCCGAGCGAGCAAGATCTGGACCAGCCATTCGACGACCAACCACTCTAGTGATAGGGATTCAATCGACGGAACCACTTACGATCCCAACTAACCAAGCTTCTTTCAGGGATGTTCGTTCACAACTATTCAATTGACTAGCTTTGCCTTGCTAGAAGCGATCGCCATGCAACAGGTCTCCTGGACAACCAAACTAAATGACTTTTGTGTTAAACTTAAACGACAACACAAATATTGTATTAAATTAACACATTAATGGCATTAAGCGCTGTTTTGTCGCTTTTTTCCTTTCGATAATTAAGGGTGATTTCCATAATCGCTTCATCTTTTTTGTTATTGTACAAAATGGCCTCCAATAAATAGGAGGCGAAGTGATTAATAAAAGAAAGTTTTCAACCCGACTCTTCTCTTTGAGGAACTTTTTGTCGACTCCTCTCTCCCTTAGTCTCATTCTCTCAGTTCAAATTCTCAAGATGTGTTTTATCTAAAAGACAATTTAGGATTTAACATACTAACAAATGGTACGGTTAATGCGGACGTGCCTCATATGAGAAGCAGAGTCAACTACGATGTAGAAGCCTTGCAGAGGGACGAGGTACTCATGGAATTCAATAGAGAAATGGTGCGGCTAGACATCTAGGAAGAGGTTCATGCACTGCGAGCTTAGATAATGGGTCGATTCGTAGCCCTCCAAACTGCCATAACTCAGAGGAACACTCAACCACCACTCTTAGATGGAGAATCTCGAGTAACTTGTCCTCAGAAGGTCTCTCACAAAGATCTGTCTGCTCCTAACAGTCATTTGGCGATCGACCAACCGAAGAGTTGGGCGACTCCCTGCCCGACAACAGTGTGGCATCTACATAGATGCTCAAGCTTAGAGTGGATCGAGTAGGAGTGCCCGCCCGGCCAAATGCAAGTGGGGCATTCTCTGGACGAATCCAAGAAACTATACCCCTAGATAAGCTAACAATTCCCCATCTGAATCCTCGCAAAAAGAAGAGCAATCGAGTGGACCACGTGGCTTCCTTCAAATCGTCAGTTGGAGTTCTGCAGATCGATTACACTATGAAGTGTCGACTCTTCTTAACCATGCTAAAGGATGTTGCGCTTCGGTGGTTCAACAACCTGTCAGATGGGATCATCCCATTATTCTACAAACTCTGAAAACTTTTCTTAGCACACTTCGCCATTTGTGGAAGCCAAGGAAGGATACTAAGGCCCTTCTCAAAATCATCCAGAGAAAGAACAAAAGCCTACGGGCCCACATCACTTGCTTCCATAAGGAAAAGCTGAAGGTAAAAAAAGTTGGAGCCTCTCATTGCTTGGACGCCCTGAAGCAGGGAATCCACAACCAACGATTCAAGAGTGACCTAAACTTGCTCAAACCACGATCTTTCGTCGAAGTCCTAGAACAAGCCAACGACCATATCGTCGCCGAGGAGGAACTTATGGGCACCTCAGGAACCAAAGCAGAGTCATCCGACCGCCGGACACAGAAGTGGAAGGACTGGGACCCACCGTAAAAAGGAAAACAATATACAATTAGGGGACAAGTCGACGATGGATTTCACAAAAGGAAAAGAGAAAGGAAATCCACATCACCACCAATGCAGCCTTTAATATCGACCCACCCGGAGTCAAATGATACGGCGTTGACAACAAACCCGCTGAAAATTGCATACGTCGTTTCTCAACAATTGGGGAACTCGACCCGACCGAGGGTGCGGCAGAAGCCGCTTGATTACTGATTCTAAAATCCTTGGATCACACATATTTCGAATGGAAGAATAACTAATACAAATATGTATATGTGCCCATATGTACACGACGATGTGTGCAATCCTAGCAGTTGATTATGACGAATTAATGGACAGCTTGCACCACCTTTGCATCGCAAACCTAAGTCCCTAAAGTCGAAATGATCAGGCCCTCGAGAATGGTTCTTCGCTCAATAGTGACAATATTTGTAAAAGAGCATGTGCAAATCATCCAAGAAGCAAGTCCCCCAAGAATGACCCTAACAAGTAACCACAAGTTCCTCACTTAGCAAAAGAAACAAACACGGCCGAGGTAAATGCCCAATCAACCGAACATGGCAAAGGCAGGAGATAACTTAGGTCTTGCGTCAACCAATTAGTCCACATGTATTAATCGATCACTATGAAAAGTATTTGGATGTACAGTTCGACTCTCAATCGATGACTTAAGTTGACCGTCCTAAATAATTAAGGTTCGACTAACGAGAACGTGATATCTAAAGTTTGGGGTTTAACTCTACAGGTAATCAACAAACTTGCCAGCGATAAGAACCACGACGGGCCAAAAAGGTTGTCTCAATCTCTAGTCTCTCCGGAGGCGAAAATCCAATAGAACGGGATTAACAAACTGTCTTGATCGGCCGGCCAGATCGATAGACCAACTCGTAAGATGTACACGTAATAAATAAACAAAGCAAAAAAAAACACATGTTTTTCTCATTTATCCCCAAAAAAATTACAAATGTTTCTTTATTAATTAAAAAAAATTACGAGTCCTTTTTTGCAGTTGCGCCCATCATTGGGAATCAGGATAGAGAACTCATTCGGATCAGAAAGATAATTTAAGGCTCATATATATATACATATATNGAAAATGTGTATTTTATTTTAAAAAAAATAAAATTAGTGATATTTTTAATGTGATGTTAATAGTTTGTAATTTAGAAAAGTAAATATTAAAATTTAAATTTTATAAATTTTAAGGACTTAAAGAATTATGCCGCATGCATGTAAAATCCTTCCTTCAATTATTTTGCTTTAACTTTATATTTAATTTATTTTGTTTATAATTAATTTGAAATAACATTTATCTAAGATGTTGAAAACAAATCCATTTTTTTCAAGATTAATCAAAATGAATAATTCATTGTTATATTGAGTGTTTATAAAAAAAAATTAATTAGTTTTTTAAAAAAAATAAAAATTGTGGAATATTTATTATAAAAACATATCTTTAAAATATAAAAGAAAATATAAAAACAAAATTCGTCCCAAATTAGAGGAGAGGGTCTGTTATTCAATGAATTTTAGAGTTAACAAAATGTTATGTAAGATAAGAAATAAAAATATTAAAAAATTAAGTTTACTTAAATAAATTTAAGTTTTAAAAAATTATATTTTTATATGTAAATATTTTAATTATATTATAATTATATTTGATATTAATACTTTTGATGTGTGTCAGAAGACACGTGGTGATACAGTGATTATTAAACTTCTTAGTGTTACATGAAAGTTTGGCACACATGCTAGTAATTGAAGTAACACATAAAGACACCATAATTTCTTGCATGGAAAATCCAAAATGGGAAAGAACCATGAAGTCTAGCCCAATTAGAACTATTCACTATAATTTGATGACTATACTAACATGCCCATATTCTACAGACATAAAAGATGTAACACAGTCCTATTTTTGTATGCATGATGATTCGTTGTATAATAATTGGGAGTTGTTACAGTTGGGAATAATTGTGAAGACTACAATTCATTCTCTTTGAGTTGAGTCATTGCATGGTATTCATGATGATGCACTGCTCCATAGGGCGCCTTACTACACTGCGTCGTTGGCCTTCACTTCGCACGATGCTTCTTTACTCAACAACATACATTAAAAATCCGTGAGTCTTCGTTGCAACGAGCAGAGGATGGCCAATAATGTTTGACAGTGGCTAGCAAGTGATAATCGACAGCGGTCAGCGACTGTTGGAGCGAGGAGCATTTGCCGTGTCTTCAATCCGTAACGACATTAGAATTCTGCTCCTCTTATTTTGGCTTCAAGTTTAGCTCTTCATTTGGTTCAAGGTCTAGGAATTCTTTCATGAATAATATATGGTCTATTAATGGAGTTTGTGAGTGGTCTCACTTCAAATAAAGAAGGGATTCAGAGCCCTCCATCAGCAACCTAGAGAGATTTTATTGAACAATATTTTGGCACATTTTGGTGTTTTGGGATCTGTTTGGGGTAGCTGCAGCATATTGAATAATCTGTTGATAAGCTGATTAAAAATAATCTGTTGATAAGCTAGGTGCGGTAACTATTACAATTTTTTTTTTTTTGGAAAAGCCAGACCGCAGCCAGAAAGCTGTCACCGCACCTAGATATGTGCGGTGTGAAAATGATGTTTTTAGCGTATTGAAAAAAACATAAGCTGCCAAAACACAGTTTACCCAAACAGGTCAGGTGCGATTTTCAAAATGCCACCACATCAAATAAACTGCCCCAAACGGGTCCTTAATGATATATGAATTGAGTGATCTTCAACTAGATGGACTCACATTGTCACTCAATTTGACAATAAATTTATTAGATTTGAAATTTATGTGACATTGGAATCAGCCGCTCAAAGCCTTAAAAAAATTTAATTACTTGATTGAGGATTTATTTGATTTAAATTGAGTAGATTTTTGTATAATTAGAAGTGTCTCAGCTGAAAAATTATTGTATACAGACACCGTATGCAGAGTTGCATGCAATGTCTGATCTACACCGTAGATCACGGTGCTCTAGTGCGGATGTATTTCGGTGGGCCCTACTTTAAATTTTTNTTGTCACTCAATTTGACGATAAATTTATTAGATTTGAAATTTATGTGACATTGGAATCAGCCGCTCAAAGCCTTAAAAAAATTTAATTACTTGATTGAGGATTTATTTGATTTAAATTGAGTAGATTTTTGTATAATTAGATATGTCTCAGCTGAAAAATTATTGCATACAGACACCGCATGCAGAGTTGCATGCGATGTCTGATCTACACCGTAGATCACGGTGCTCTAGTGCGGATGTATTTCGGTGGGCCCTACTTTAAATTTTTNATTTAATTACTTGATTGAGGATTTATTTGATTTAAATTGAGTAGATTTTTGTATAATTAGATATGTCTCAGCTGAAAAATTATTGCATACAGACACCGCATGCAGAGTTGCATGCGATGTCTGATCTACACCGTAGATCACGGTGCTCTAGTGCGGATGTATTTCGGTGGGCCCTACTTTAAATTTTTTAATTTTTTAATTTTTTAAAAATAATTTGATTGCATTCTCACCGTAGATTACCGTGATCAACAGTGTAGATCGGACACCGCATACATCTCTGCATACGGTGTTCGTATGCAATAAGCTTTTAATTTATAAATTTGATTATTGTTTAATAAAAATAATTCAAAATTCGTACTAATCCTCGACAAANGCATTCTCACCGTAGATTACCGTGATCAACAGTGTAGATCGGACACCGCATACATTTCTGCATACGGTGTTCGTATGCAGTAAGCTTTTAATTTATAAATTTGATTATTGTTTAATAAAAATAATTCAAAATTCGTACTAATCCTCGACAAATTCATGCGAAATTACGAAATTTATTGACTACGTATAAACTTTCTTAAATAATAAAATACATTTTTATGTCGGTGGCCAATGGCCCGTGTTAAATATTTTTTTTTTAAATAATTTCTCTATATTATCTCTTAATGAAGGTAATAAAATAATGAAAAAGAACAAAAAAAAATAAGAGAAGCACGGTGGAATCCGCGTCACGAAAACTAAACAAATAAATAAAGTATGGCTGGTGAGGTTTTTTTAATTATTTATTTATTTTTTAATATGAGGAGGGGAGTTTAATGTTAGTTCATGAATGATTTTACTTATAAATATTGACGGATTGAATTTGATATATGCTCATTTTATGATGCTAATAAGTATTTTTACCTTGAATTTTTCTAATCGGGTCTGATCTGTCTCACAATTAACCCGTCTTGAAATTAGACCTGAACACGACCTGAATATTAGACCATTAAAACATAAAAAATTAACAACCACATAAAATTTTACATGTCAGGTGATGATGATGATAATAATAACTCAATGAAGACTTCATATTATGTCTTATACAATGTCATTTCTTAAACATTAAGTATCATTTATTNCTCTTAATTATTCACTCTATTTGCCATTTTATAATAAACTAGCTTAAATTAATATTATTTTTTCTTTTTCATAATAACCAGCTGAAACTCGTAGATTTAAGCTCGAGCTCGAGCTCGAATTCGATAAAATCTATCAAGCTCAAGCTTAAGCTCAGACCAAGGATGGCCTGAGCTCAAATCGACCCATTTACACCCCCGGACCCTCCTTACTCATACTTTTTTTCTTTCTACATGGTTTGATCTCCTTAAAATTAGTTCTGACACATTTTTTAGATACATGGTCAAAATGTAATCATATTGAAGCTCCATTCAAAATAAATATGAATTAAAAAAAAAAAAAAAAAAAGATGACCTAACATNCTTTATATTATATATTAGACGATTTCTTACTATTTATCTCTTAATTATTCACTCTATTTGCCATCATATAATAAACTAGCTTAAATTAATATCATTTTCTCTTCTTCATAATAACCAGCTGAAACTCGTAGATTTAAGCTCGAGCTCAAGCTTAAGCTCAGGCCGAGGGTGGCCTAAGCTCGAATCGACCAGTTTACACCCCCAAACCCTCCTTCATCGTACTTTTTTCTTTCAATATCGTTTGATCTCCTTAAAATTAGTTCTAACATATTTTTTAGGTACATGGTCAAAATGTAATCATATTTAAGCTCCATTCAAAATAAATATGAATTTAAAAATAAAAAAAAGATGACCTAACATATGCCTCACCTCAGTTAAATAGGTCTACTAAAGCAAATAAATATGAGGTTCACCAAAAGCTTTTTGCTTTCCGAATCCGCATCTGCGTCGGATGCATGAACTTCAAAAAGGCACCATCAAATATGAAAAGAGAAAGTCATTATGTATATAATATCTAATAAATGGTGGAGCCGTGGAGTGGGGGTTTCGACTTTCAGATAAGGAACGCCTTCTCTTCCCTCTCCCTCTGTGTGGCGGAATATGTTTTCAATCCCTTCCAAGATTACTTTATATTATTTTTAAACTTATGAGTATAATTTTTTTTAAGCACGCACAAAACTCTATAAAATTAAGAGTAATATGTGNATTTTATTTTTAAACTTATGAGTATAATTTTTTTTAAGCACGCACAAAACTCTATAAAATTAAGAGTAATATGTGAGGTTGTTTTAATCACAGAAGTTATAGACGCTTCAAATTAGTCCAAAATTTTTTAAATTAGGGCTCGAATAGTCTATAAGGAAGACAATTAGAGCTCAAAATGGACTATTTTAATGTTTCTATTGTATGTAGTAAATGTGTCAGCAGTGCTCTTGAAGAAACCATTAAACTCTAGATGAATCTTCTATCAAGTAGTAGGTTATCTGTTGAATTACAGTGATACACTCTCTTCTTGATTACCTAGTCTCATACTAACAATAAGAGCTCCTAGTCTAGGGGTTGACAGTTGATAGCCGACAGTCCAACCAAAAAGGCTGCTAGTTGACTAAAGCTGATCGAGTGAAATCCGGAAACTAAAGGTTGGCCAAAGCCAACTGGCAGTTCCAACTCAACAAAGTTGGTTGGACAAGTCTTGTTGATCTAATGACAACTGATCTTAACTGGGCGAATGATAGAATAGTAAAGTCATAAGATCATTTATTTTTTATATACCTAAAATATGACTCAATAAAATATATATGGACAAGCATGTATATGTATACTTGTATCCTCTTGCAAAAAAAGCTTATTTAATTTAGGTATTTTAATATTGGTGTGCACGCCACAGTGTAGCGCAAAGGGACGAGGGAAACTGTGTGGCGGAATATGATTCCGGAAGCAGCTGAGAAGCGGAGACGACCGGGCAGGGTGTGNAACAACTGATCTTAACTGGGCGAGTGATAGAGTAGTTAAGCCATTAATAGGTTATTTGTTGGATTACAGTGATGCACCCTCTTCTTGATTACCCAGTCTCATACTATTAATAAGAGCTCCTAGTCTAGGGGTTGACAGTTGACAGTCGACAATCGGACCAAAAAGGCTGCTAGGTGACTAAAGCCGGTCATGTGAAATCTGGAAACTAAAGGTAGGCCAAAGCCGACCGATTGTTCCAACTCAACAAAGTTGGTTGAACAAGTCTTGTTGATCTAATGACAACTGATCTTAACTTGGCAAGTGATAGAATAGTCAAGCCATAAACTCATTTATTTTTTATATACCTAAAATATGACTCAATAAAATATGAACAAGCATGTATATGTATACTTATATCCTCTTGCGAAAAAAGCTTATTTAATTTAAGGATTTTAATATTGGTGTGCACGCCACAGTGTAGCGCAAAGCGACGAGGGAAACTGTNTATGAACTTGATAGGTCCAGTTCAAGATGAATTCACCAATCATATCTGTAAGTTAGCTTACCAATGGGGCTTGTAACTTGTCCAACAGGGATTCAAAAATTATACCCTTGAAGAAAAAAAATAGAGTTGTTTGCATGCACAACAACCGAAACATTGCTATTTATAAATCTAGCACTATCTTCAACCATTAAGTTAAATTTTATTAAAAGAGTATTTTAAATTTGGGCGATTAGTTGTTTAGGTGTCAATTTGAGGCTCCAAATGATATGTGCTTCGTTTAATTTATCATCCTAGAACTAGTAGGGCGCACAGCTCATCGAAGGAGAGATGTGACATCCTGTAATGTTTAAGAGATATTTTGAATCTATTTATGTTTTAATTTTTACTTGTACTTATGTGTATTATTACTATTATGTGTGCTTGTTTCTTCTATATGACTAATTAATTTTAAGTGAATTATTTGTTCGAATCTGAGTACACACATTTTGTATTTTGTATCTTTCTTTCTACATGTATAACTAAACCCAATTGAATCCTGATTTGTTCGTGAATCACACCCAAAGAATAGAGCTTAAGTCAGGAGGGAGAGAAGAATGAATAATAATACATCTTGTCTTATTTGTGAAATCATCTTTCTATTTTTATGAGAGAGTACAATATCATGATGTTATATTTTTTCATATATTTTAAATGAATTGTATAATATATTATTGGTATTTTACATGTATGAGTTTATCTCTCGGATGTTCGCTAGCTTAGTAGGCTGAGCTTCGAGCTAGTAGAATCAACTCGATTAGCTAAGATCTGCTCTGTTATAATCATTTCATTGATATGGGCTAGCCGATTAATATGACTCGATTATTGATCATTGATGTTTGATGGGGAGCTTCTAGGTGTTTCTGCGATGGTTGGATCGTATTAGGGAACCACATCTTCCCTTGAATCGACTTTCATGTTGCAGTTGGCTTGGACGCTCTTTTGTGTTGCTTATGGCTGATTGGTTCATTCTGGTCTCCTTATCTCGTCTTTTGTCTGTCTTATGGTTCGCTTGGCTTTGACCTTGTTGGCTTAACTCAGACAACTCCACCCAATCAAATAGGTTGGCCTCACGGTTTTCTGTCAAAAGACACTAGACGAGCGAAGGACAAATGAAATGGACTCGACTAGTGGTTCGTGAACCAGCTCGAGCTTGACTCGATAAGTGACTCGTGAACTGAGATTGACTTGATAAGTTGGTTGTAAGCGAGTCAAGCCAACTCGTGTGCTAGATCGAGCTCGACTCAATAAATGGCTCTTGAACCGAGTAGCCAAGCTCAAACTATTAAAAAAATTTAATATCAAATATACTCAAAATATATTAAATTTCAATATTTTATCTTAAAGGTATTAAAATAATTTTAAAAATAATATTTTATATTATATATTAGACGATTTCTTACTATTTATCTCTTAATTATTCACTCTATTTGTCATCTTATAATAAACTAGCTTAAATTAATATCATTTTCTCCTTTTCGTAATAACAAGCTGAAACTCGTAGATTTAAGCTCAAGCTCAAGCTCGAATTCGATAGATTAAAATTAGTTCTGACATATATTTTTAGGTACATGGTCAAAATGTAATCATATTTAAGCTCCAATCAAAAATAAAAAAAGGATGACCTAACATATGCCTCAGCTGAGTTAAATAGGTCTACTAAAGTAAATAAATATGAGGTTCACCAAAAGCTTTTTGCTTTCCGAATCCGCATCTCCGTCGGATGCATGAACTTCAAAAAGGCACCATCAAATATGAAAAGAGAAAGTCATTATGTATATAATATCTAATAAATGGTGGAGCCGTGGAGTGGGGGTTTCGACTTTCAGATAAGCAACGCCTTCTCTTCCCTCTCCCTCTGTGTGGCGGAATATGTTTTCAATCTCTTCCAACATTACCTTGTTTTATTTTTAAACTTATGAGTATAATTTTTTTTTAAGCACGCACAAAACTCTATAAAATTAAGAGTAAATTGTTAAAATAGTTTGTAGAGGTTACAGACGCTTCAAATTAGTCCAAAATTTTTTAAATTATGGCTCTGAATAGTCTATAAGGAAGACAATTAGAGCTCAAAATGGACTATTTTAACGTTTCTATTGTATGTAGTGGCTCTTGAAGAAACCATTAAACTCCAAATGAATCTTCTATCAATTAGTAGGTTATCTGTTGAATTACAGTGATGCACCCTCTTCTTGATTACCTGGTCTCATACTAACAATAAGAGCTCCTAGTCTAGGGGTTGNTTATTGTATGTAGTAGATGTGTCAGCACGCCTCTTGAAGAAACCATTAAACTCCAGATGAATCTTCTATCAAGTAGTTGGTTATCTGTTGGATTACAGTGATGCACCCTCTTCTTGATTACCTGGTCTCATACTAACAATAAGAGCTCCTAGTCTAGGGGTTGACAGCCGACAGTCGGACCTAAAAAGATGCTAGTTGACTAAAGCCGGTCGAGTGAAATCTGGAGACTAAAGGTAGGCCAAAGCCGACCGGTAGTTCCAACTCAACAAAGTTGGTTGAACAAGTCTAGTTGATATGATGACAACTGATCTTAACTGGGCGAGTGATAGAGTAGTTAAGCCATAAGCTCATCTATTTTTTATATACCTAAAATATGACTCAATAAAATATGGACAAGCATGTATATGAATACTTATATCCTCTTGCAAAAAAGGCTTATTTAATTTAAGGATTTTAATATTGGTGTGCACGCCACAGTGTAGCGCAAAGCGACGAGGGAAACTGTGTGGCGGAATATGATTCCGGAAGCAGCTGAGAAGCGGAGACGACCGGGCAGGGTGTGGAGCCCAGAGGCCACGGCCCGACACGCGCAACTGGAACCCTGAAGAGGAAAAGAAAAAGAGAAAAACGGCGAAAATCCCCGGCAAGTGGGCGGGGCCTCGTGCGCATCTCCACCGCTCGTTTGGACCTCGGGACCCACCACCCCACTCCCGCTCTCCCTGGAAATGCGGCGAGGCGCTGCGAAACCCCAATTCTCTGCGCCTCATCCTCCACTATTAAAATCATTTTTTTATATTAAAGTATGGAAAAAAAGATTGGGTCAGAATATTCTGACCCTGTTTTAATTAGGATAAACTTTAAATATTAGTCCATATATTTTTGACATATTTACATAAATATCACATAATTCTTGCCTATTTACATATCAAACACCGAAGTTTTATAAACATATTACGACTTTATTTATGTATCATTTTTAAAATTAAAATAATGATATTTTCTTATGGAGTTGTAATTTATTTTTAAGAAAGTAGGAATATTTAAATACATATCACTCAATTGTTATGTATTACATTTTNTTTGACAGATTTACATAAATATCACATAATTCTTGTCTATTTACATATCAAACACCGAAATTTTATAAATATATTACGACTTTATTTATGTATCATTTTTCAAATTAAAATAATGATATTTTCTTATGTGATATGAGTTGTAATTTATTTTTAAGAAAGTAGGAATATTTAAATACATATCACTCAATTGTTATGTATTACATTTCAAACAACTAAACTTTAATTTTTATATACATACCAACTTATCGTTGCATGAAAAAGTGTATTTCCATTGTAAAAATTAAAATAACAATATTTCTATGTGAAATAAAATTTATCGGTGGCCTAAGTGTTAATACATAAGAATGCCCGGATCTAAATATTGTAATATTTTTAGTATTTTTTAAATAAATAATTANCTGCATGAAAAACTGTATTTCCATTCTAAAAATTAAAATAACAATATTTCTATGTGAAATAAAATTTATCGGTGGCATAAGTGTTAATACATAAGAATGCCCGGATCTAAATATTGTAATATTTTTAGTATTTTTTAAATAAATAATTATAATTTTTTCATATATACGACTTAATTAATTTCGATGTATATTCCATCTTACTTTTAAATAAAAAATTGTATTTCAAAATTTGGCGAAGTAAAATTCATATGTTAGATATGAAAATACATAAGAATTGGGTAGGTTGTATGTAAATTCCCTAGATAACTAAGCAACAAAAAAGCAAGCGCTGTATTTTTATATTAATGGTGAAAATTTAAAGTTTTACTTAGCCCAACTTNGGGAGAAGTGAAATTTATATGTTAGATATGAAAATACATAAGAATTGGGTAGGTTGTTTGTAAATTCCCTAGATAATTAAGCAACAAAAAAGCAAGCGCTGTATTTTTATATTAATGGTGAAAATTTAAAGTTTTTACTTAGCCCAACTTGTTAAGCAAAATAAGTCAGAAATTTATATTTAATATTTTTGTTTGACTCCTTAATTTATCATTCATAATATAAAATTAAAAATATCATAAGGTCTAATTACTGCATGTATAGATTATTAAAAAAAAATATGATTAGCGAATTAAATAAGATCTAATAAGACCTTAATGATAATCATTAATAAAGAAATATTTTAATTTAGATTAATTAGCAAGGTGTTGGAATGAAATTTGTAGACAGCTTTGCCCCCAAATACTANAAAAAAAATATGATTAATTAATTAAATAAGATCTAATAAGACCTTAATGATAATCATTAATAAGAAAATATTTTAATTTAGATTAATTAGCAAGGTGTTGGAATGAAATTTGTAGACAGCTTTGCCCCCAAATACTAAACGACGGGACCGTATGGTGTCATCCCAAGCGGGGCCCACAGCTCAACGTCATCCTCCACGATAAGCATTAGCAGACGATGAGAGAGAGCGCGGGGCGGGGATGCGCCGCACACGTCCAAGGGTCCCGCCACCGAGCGTGGGTGGGCGCGCACTGAAAGCGACGCCTACGGCCTCAGAACACCGTTCGCCCTGCACTAGATTCTTCCCCATCCCATACTATGCGACTCGCCTCATTCCCGTGCGGAACCGTCTAATCGCCGTCCGCTTTATACCCATGGACGGTCAGGATCTATGCGGCTGGAGATTTTTCGAGGCGTTAGAGCTCCGGTTCATTATTCAAAGTTTATCCTCAAAAGGTTCGGGATAAATTGCAACGAGGTCCCTACAAATTGTGTAATTAGGATAGGAGCTTGGCGTTATATTTTACGGGGCGCGTGTTAATTTTTTATTGGATGCCGTGGAAGGGATTACTACGCGGTGACTGGTTGCCGAGTCCGCCGTACTAAGGGCCGTGGCAAACTGCCATTGTGTTATAAAGGTTTCCAGCTATATGCAAATACCGAATGATGAATCTTTTCATAATTCTTAATTTTTAGGCATTTAATGAAAATTTAGTGATTTGTTGTGCAAATAAAATTTATTTTCCAAACTTTAAAAAATAGGGTGATTATGGCACTTTTTGTGCACAAAAATTTCGATTATAGAGCAAATAAAGTGTATAATATTTTGAATTTTTTATATTTAGGTGGAATAAAGAAAATGAATGGAGCCTAAAATTTTAATATATTTTAAATTTATCTTTTGGTTTTTTTTAATATATTTAAAGTTCCTCCCACTTGAGTGAATTTTGAATAAATAAATAACTTGTGTAAGCATAGTCTCTTATCATGTTCGTTGCTTGCCATCATCGGCCACAAACCACTCCACCAAGTATGAATTTTAATAAAGTTTTTCAATCTAAAAATATTAGAGTTTTCGAATATAAAACATTTTTTTTAGAGATCTATGAGAATGTTTTTTNTCAATCTAAAAATATTAGAGTTTTCGAATATAAAACATTTTTTTTAGAGATCTATGAGAATGTTTTTTTAGCAAATACATGTTTTTATAGTGCTTTTAACAAAATTAATTAAGTTTGCTTAAAGAACATATTGATTCAAGTCCAAATAAGTATTGTTGCGTGCTGCAAAATTTAAGGTGATAAAGTGATAAATCAATGTTTTAGCATTACACCATGACACACAAATAAATGAAGTGTTGAAGTAGGGGATAAGAAGATTTTATATGGAAAACCTGGAAGAAAAAAAATCATGAGGCACGATAAAGTCAAAAAATTTCATCATATATTTCATGGTACAAAGTGTCACATGTCNGTGTTGAAATAGGGGATCAGAAGATTTTATATGAAAAACCCGGAAAAAAAAAATCATGAGGCACGATAAAGTCAAAAAATTTCATCATATATTTCATGGTACAAAGTGTCACATGTCTTCTATGTAAAGAAAATAAGGTTACAGTGTTTTAACTTAGTTATAAAGATCAAACAACGACTTTTTGAGAATAATTATGGTTTTACAACAACACTGGCGATGGTCGATAATGTTCTCTGGTGGTCTTTAACTTCTCATTTTATTCAAGAGTGCAAACTTAACTCTTAGCTTGTCCACTCTTCATATTAAAAACAGTCATATTTATGAAGTTTTGGGATGACATTTTAGTAAATTTAGCTAAAATCTCAAAANAGTGATGGTCGATAATGTTCTCCGGTGGTCTTTAACTTCTCATTTTATTCAAGAGTGCAAACTTAACTCTTAGCTTGTCCACTTTTCATATTAAAAACAGTCATATTTATGAAGTTTTGGGATGACATTTTAGTAAATTTAGCTAAAATCTCAAAANTAAAATATTAGAGTTTTCGAATACAAAACATTTCTTTAGATATCTATAAGAATGTTTTTTAGCAAATACATGTTTTTATAGTGCTTTTAACAACATTAATTAAGTTTGCTTAAAGAACATATTGATTCAAGTCCAAATAAGTATTGTTGTGTGCTGCAAAATTTAAAATGATAAAGTGATAAATCAATGTTTTAGCATTACACCATAACACAAATAAATGAAGTGTTGAAATAGGGTATGAGGAGATTTTACTTGGAAAACCTGAAAGAGAAAAATCATAAGGCACGACACAATCAAAAAATTTCATCATATATTTCATTGTGCAGAGCGCCACTTGTCTTCTATGTAAAGAAAATAAGGTTACAATGTTTTAACTTAGTTATAAAGATCGAACAACAACTTTCTAAGAATGATTATGGTGTTACAACAACACTAGCGATGATCGATAATGTTCTCTGGTGGTCTTTAACTTCTCATTTTATTCAAGAGTGCAAACTTAACTCTTAGCTTCTCCACTCTTCATATTAAAAATAGTCATATTTATGAAGTTTTTGGACGACATTTTAGTAAATTTAGCTAAAATCTCAAAACACTCTATCAAACAATAAAGATTCTTTCCATCCATCATAGACTTTTTTTTAGCGTTTATGTGCTTTAACAATATCAAAATTAAGTGACCTTCAGCTTGTTAGATTCTTCTCATCGAAATACTCGATTTTGATTGCAAACATATAAAATTTAGAGATCCTTGGATCTGAACTTAGTTGGGCTCGTGACAAAGTACTATTGGGTTCAAATAGGCAAGGTCATCAATTTGGCTATTAAATTGCATTAATTATAGGCCGAATGATCTTCTGTTATGTCTGAAAGTTTTTTATCCAACTTACCTTGTTCATAAAAAATGTTCCAGCGCCAATCTCGAAAACATCTCACAGCTAGCAAAAGAGGTGACGTGGCATCGTGGGACCCACCAAAATGATCTGGGATTGTACATTTACCCAGTCACCACCTATGTACTGAGTGGAAGCCACTTCCTAGGCTGAATAAGTACAAATTATCTCTCAAAGAATCATCTGATCGGACGTACGCGAGTGAGCCCAACACCCTCTACTCTAACCAAGTTGGGTGATTAGAGCAAACCGTCCGATTATAGAGCAGTTGACATCGATCCCTAGCGGTTACCTGGCCCAACGGTTGTCAAACGTAGCCATGACTTGCCGAGATTAAATGACCTACTGGCGGCATGCCAAAATGACCCCGACCTAATGCCGGCCTAGCAAAATGACAGCCCGACCCCTTTCCCTAGAACATCCTTGGGTCCTCGGGCCACATGTATGTATATACTAAAATACCCCCGCCATACCTACATGTACTAGCGGTACTGTATGTAATGTACGACTCCCATTCCTATAAATAGACAGTCCGACTCATAAATAAATGTTACACAATTTTATTGTTCTCGACTCAACTCTTTGCTCTCTCTTCCTTTTTCACACGTTCTATTCCTTGAGCATGTCTCACGGACATATTAGAATTCAATATGCATAGAGATTTGTTCTTGATAATATGGGTTTTTTTAATATATTAATTGTCCCTTTTTTTCATACATCGAAGTATGCATATTTAAAAAAACATATTATATTTTAAAAAGATTTAAGCATAAAATTATAATTTGAGAAACAATACAAGACACAANTAAGAATATTTCTTAATCAATAAAACTCGCAACTCATTTCATTCACCATTATTTGAGCTTGCATAACATAAAGAGCTCCCCCTAATTCCACCATCTTGCAAGAAAAAATAGTGTTGAATGCAGAGCTATGTGTCCGGACAACAGACATGGTACAGCATAGCAGAGCTGGAGCATGGAACTCCGCTGTATCACATCCATTGTGCAGGGACGCAATATTTTCTCCTGGAGGCAGCAAATATCCAAAGTTTCAAAGCGAAGCTTTATATGGAGCACATGTTCTAAAGAGTCCAGCTAGTTNTAGTACAATATCATGATGTTATATTTTTTTCATATGTTTTAAGGGAACTATATGATATATTCTTGGTATTTTACATGTATGAGTTTATCGCTCGGATGCTCTCTAGCTTAGTAGGCTGAGCTTCGAGCTGGTAGAATCAACTCGATTAGCTGAGATCTGCTCTGTTATAATCGTTTCATTGATATGGGCTAGCTGGTTAATTTGAGTCGATTATTGATCATTGACGTTTGATGGGGAGCTTCTAGGTGTTTCTGGGATGGTTGGATCGTATTAGGGAACCACATATTCTCTTGAATAGACTTTCATGCGGCAGTTGGCTTGGACGCTCTCTTTTGGGTTGCTTATGGCTGATTGGTTCATTCTGGTCTCCTTATCTCGTATTTTGTTTGTCTTATGGTTCGCTCGGCTTTGACCTTATTGGCTTAACTCAGACAACTCCACCCAATCAAATAGGTTGGCCTCACGGTTTTCTGTCAAAAGACACTAGACGAGCGAAGGACAAATGAAATGGACTCGACTAGTGGTTCGTGAACCGGCTCGAGCTTGACTCGATAAGTGACTCGTGAACTGAGATTGACTTGATAAGTTGGTTGTAAGTGAGTCAAGCCAACTCGTGTGCTAGATCGAGCTTGACTCAATAAGTGGCTCCTGAACCGAGTAGCCAAGCTCAAACTATTAAAAAAAAATTTAATATCAAATATACTCAAAATATATTAAATTTCAATATTTTATCTTAAAGGTATTAAAANCATCCTATGCGACTCGCCTCATTCCCGTGCGGAACCGTCTAATCGCCGTCCGCTTTATATCCATGGACGGTGGGGATCTATGCGGCTTGAGATTTTTCGAGGCCTTAGAGCTCCGGTTCATTATTCAAAGTTTATCCTCAAAAGGTTCGGGATAAATTGCAACGAGGTCCCTACAANTCCATACATGTACAATACCAAGAATATCCTATTAGTATAAGAATATAACATCAAGATCTTGCACTCGCTTTCCCATAAACATGGAGACCATTTTATGAATAACAAACGATTTATATGAAGTTTTACTATTCACGCCTCTCTCAATCTCTCTCTCCCTCTTCTTAAGCTCTATTTCTTGTGTGTAATTCACAACCAAATCAGGATTCAACAAAAATAAATATAAGATAAAAATGACATTTATAGATTAAGAAATTATAGTTAGTCTGAAAGAGATTTCTATAGTGCNACCATACATGTACAATACCAAGAATATCATACTAGTGTAAGAATATAATATCAAGATCTTGTACTCACTCTCCCATAAACATGGAGACCATTTTATGAATGACAAACGATTTATATGAAGTTTTACAATTCACCCCTCTCTCAATCTCTCTCTCCCTCTCCTTAAGCTCTATTTCATGTGTGTAATTCACAGCCAAATCAGGATTCAACACACATAAATATAAGATAAAAATGACATTTATAGATTAAGAAATTATAGTTAGTCTGAAAGAGATTTCTATAGTGCTAGGGGCAGAACCTGAATTTCAAGAGAAGGGGGTTGGAATTAAAAATCAATTAAAATATATTAAAATTTTAATTTACTTTAAAAAACTGAAATGAAAAATTTTAATGAGATAACTTATAAATGAAAAAAAAAATCTCTTTATTGAAATAGACTTCCTGAATTATGTCTAACATTTCTTCATGATATTGAAATCATCACTCATTTATTCTATATTGATATATATATATAT
>JXCR01142689.1:32964-51337 GCA_002079205.1 Phalaenopsis hybrid cultivar
ACCCAATTTAATTATCTCTCAAAATCCTGTCCATCAATTAAAATTATCTCTACAATTTTAATTCTTTAAGCAATTTTTAATTAACATTATCTTTTACAACAGGAATAAATCAAACCATTTATGTGTCAAACATGCAAAAAAATTTGACAAATTGGCACATGTTGTGATTAAACTATTAATATCAAATATAATGTGTGCCATATGATGAGTATAATATATATAAGAATATTTTTTTAATTAAAGAGCTTCCCCTAATTCCACCATCTTGCAAGAAAAAAGTGTCCGAATGCAGAACTGTGTCCAGACAACAGACATGATACAACATGCCCGCTATATCACATCTATTGTAGGAATGGACGCCATATTTTCTCCCTGAGGCAGCAAATATCCAAAGTTTCAAAGCGAAGCTTTATATGGAGCACATGTTCTAAAGAGTCCAGCTAGTTTATTTACGTTTTCCCCACCATAAAGGAAGCAAACATGGATTGGATAAAAAGACCAGCGGATCAGATCAAGAGTGTGGAGTTCTGAGAGCCGCTTATATCCTCTTGAGTCTTATCAACATCCATAAAAATATTCAGCACTAATATTATAATTATGANATATGACTCTGAAACTTGCATCTCTTTTAAGCTTTAATGTACCGACCCAATTTAATTATCTCTCAAAATCCTGTCCAATTAAAATTATCTCTACAATTTTAATTCTTCAAGCAATTTTTAATTAACATTATCTTTTACAACAGGAATNTTTTTATAATGAATGACAAATATGAATTGTAATTTCTAAAACTTCTTCATAAAAAATAAAATAAAAATAAAATAAAAATAAAATAAAAATAAAATAAAAATAAAATCAAATGAGATCATATTACATCATAAGCTCTACCTGATTTAATTTTTTTGCTTTCATGAATTTTCTTCTTTAAAAACATATAAATAACGTAAACCACATCATACATATTTATAAAATTATAGAGATAACTCAAATATGACTCTAAAACTTGCATATCTTTTAAGCTTTAATGTACCGACCCAATTTAATTATCTCTCAAAATCCTGTCCATCAATTAAAATTATCTCTACAATTTTAATTCTTCAAGCAATTTTTAATTAACATTATCTTTTACAACAGGAATAAATCAAACCAATTATGTGTCAAACATGCAAAAAAATTGACAAATTGGCACATGTTGTGACTAAACTATTAATATCAAATATAATGTGTGCCATATAATGATTATAATATATATAAAAGAATATTTCTTAATCAATAAAACTCGCAACTCATTTCATTCACCATTATTTGAGCATGCATAACATAAAGAGCCCTCCACCATCTTGCAAGAAAAAATAGTGTTTAAATGCAGAGCTGTGTCTGGACAACAGACATGATACAACATAACAGAGCTTGAGCATGCATCCATTGCGCAATATTTTCTCCTGGAGGCAGCAAATATCCAAAGTTTCAAAGCAAAGCTTTATATGGAGCACATGTTCTAAAGAGTCCAGCTAGTTTATTTACGATTTCCCCACCATAAAGGAAGCAAACATGGATAGGATAAACAGACCAGCGGATCAGATCAAGAGTGTGGAGTTCGGAGAGCCGCTTATATCCTCTTGAGTCTTATCAACATCCATAAAAATATTCAGCACTAATATTATAATTATGATGTCATCATATTCACAATAAATGTGCCTTCATGTTGCTTCAAATAATGATTTATTTTAAGAAATTATTATTTATTTCTCAATTTATTGAAGTTGCCGGCGGCGATATCATTTTCCGGACGGGAATCCTCGCCGTGGGGAGTACAGAGAAAAGAGAAAAAGGGGTTAAAAAAACATACAAAAAAACGCCTCACGGCCTCTGAAACGAGACCACAAAACTTCACNAATTCACAATAAATGTCCCTTCATGTTGCTTCAAATAATGATTTATTTTAAGAAATTATTATTTATTCCTCAATTTATTGAAGTTGCCGGCGGCGAAATCATCTTCCCGACGGGAATCCTCGCCGTGGGGAGTACAGAGAAAAAGGGGTTAAAAAAACATACAAAAAAACGCCTCACGGCCTCTGAAACGAGACCACAAAACTTCACCCGCATAATTAACGCACAAACACGCACACACAGAGATACATGTAGATTCTCAGTTAACTTTCCATGGCCGGAAACCCTTCGGTGAAAATTTCTGAAGAGTTTCGTCAGACTAACAGATTTAGAAGCCTGGGACGGCGATCATGGAAGTTATCTTCGGTAGTCGTAACAGACTCCTCAGAATTCATGGACGGCGATCCCGGCCGCCGCTTATCGTCCATGCCGGTGGGAGCAGAGGACCGCTGCGTGAGGCAAAGGTGGAGATCGGCCGGCGGTTGAGTCCGATCCGCGGCGCTGGGAAACTTTCGCCGCTTAGCCGCGGAGAAAGAAGGCGGCCAGCCGTTTCTTGGTCTGGCGCAGATTTCCCCGTCCCCTTCCGCCTCCGTCAAAAAGTTTCCAGTTTTGGCTCCGGCGAGCTCCGGCTGAGGAGAGAGTGTTCCACCACGGAGCACCTTATCGACCGCCGCCTGACAGAGACTCCAATTCCCCGTCGCCAAAAGTCCTACAGCTCCGTTCACCGGATTGATAGTCCTCCCGCAGGCTTCATATAAAAGAGACTGAAACAGAGCTGCAACATAAAACAGAGTCAGAATCAGAATCGATGGAAGCGTATCAGAAAGGAAGCGGGGCTCGGATTAGGGTTTTACCAGGACGCTGCGTCTCAGGTACGGCGGAGATGAAAGACATGAGTCCGGCGCGGCCGAAAAACTTGGCGACAAAAACGGTGGCGNTAGAATCAGAATCGATGGAAGCGTATCAGAAAGGAAGCGGGGCTCGGATTAGGGCCTTACCAGGACGCTGAGTCTCAGGTACGGCGGAGATGAAAGACATGAGTCCAGCGCGGCCGAAAAACTTGGCGACAAAAACGGTGGCGTGGCCCTGAGCCTCCGGGCTCTCGATCCACTGAATANCTGCAACATAAAACAGAGTCAGAATCAGAATCGATGGAAGGTATCAGAAAGGAAGCGGGGCTCGGATTAGGGCTTTACCAGGACGCTGAGTCTCAGGTACGGCGGAGATGAAAGACATGAGTCCGGCGCGGCCGAAAAACTTGGCGACAAAAACGGTGGCGTGGCCCTGAGCCTCCGGACTCTCGATCCACTGAATACACGGCCGCAGAACGCAGGATTCGCTGCATCCCTTTCGAAGAACTCGACACCCGTTGCAGCTCATCGCCGATCGTTCATCCAAAAAGAAAATACGATCAAACTGCTCCTCGATTTAGGGTTCGGTTGGCTATTTCTTCAGTCTTCGTCTTGTGGAGCAAGCGAGGAAGAGAGACGAACAGGAAGAGGAGAATGGAGGGGGTATAAATGGGGGAGGGAGTGGTGGGTTACAGCTAACTATGAAGTAATGTTGGGTTAAGAAATGAGATTAAAGGAGTGAGAGTGTTAACAGTGGTATTAAGACTAATTAATGTAATTAAGAGGATTAATGAGCTCCAAGGTGATGGGGGGGTGAGAGAAGGGCGGTTCCGTGTCTCCGCAGCTGGTCCCCATCATCTCCACCTTACGAGTTCTCGGNAAAAATACGATCAAACTGCTCTTCGATTTAGGGTTCGGTTGGCTATTTCTTCAGTCTTCGTCTTGTGGAGCAGGCGAGGAAGAGGGGAAGAGAGACGAACAGGAAGAGGAGAATGGAGGGGCTATAAATGGGGGAGGGAGTGGTGGGTTACAGCTAACTATGAAGTAATGACATTGGATTAAGAAATGAGATTAAAGGAGTGAGAGTGTTAACAGTAGTATTAAGACTAATTAATGTAATTAAGAGAATTAATGAGCTCCAAGGTGATGGGGGGGGTGAGAGAAGGGCGGTTCCGTGTCTCCGCAGCTGGTCCCCATCATCTCCACCTTACGAGTTCTCGGGCGGCAGTGCCGTCTCGGAACTTCTTACTAAGACAGCCCTCATTAATTTTATTAATTAACTTGCCCAAGGGTTTCACCTGCCCTTTTTTTTTAATATTCTTTTTTTTCGGCAAAATATTTTTGCATGATATTCTGCTTTTATTATGCTTTCTCAATATTGGGGCAGTAGGATTTATGATTTATGGCCTTCCGTTGTGTTATTTATATACAAATATTACGGCTAATTTTTAAATGACACGATAAAATTGTAATATTTATTTGCTTTTGATTTCTTTAAATATTCAAAACATTATTTATTTGCACCTTAGAATTTTCCATTTTAATTTCGACTAATATATTATAAATTCGAACATGTTTTTTATTGTTTTAAATATGACATTAGTGTGCTTTAAATTCAATTCATTGAAATGCTTTATTTTATTTTTAGCCAACAAAGAATGTTGTATTTCCGAAAAATGCCCATATGGATCAAGATGAGAGCCGATTTATATAACCTAAAAATTCCATCACCCTCGTCGAGCAAAATGAACCACTGCCACTGTAGTCGTGTCAACAACCACGCTATGATCAGGCCGACTACCCTAGCTGGCCAGCCACACTACTCCAGACGGCTATCCACCTTGACAACCCACACAACTTTGCATGGTTGGCCACCCTAATCGGTTACTTCCAGACGATCAACCACATTGGGCCTGCCAAATTACTCTAGCTGGTCGGCCACTCTTGGATGGCCGATAAGCACCAGCGACGGAAACACTCCAGATCGACATATCCAAGCAAGAAAACTTTCAAAATATCTTGTACTACCCTTCATTAAGCAATGGTGTATATATATATATATATATATATNTGAAGTAATGAAGTTGGGTTAAGAAATGAGATTAAAGGAGTGAGAGTGTTAATAGTGGTATTAAGACTAATTAATGTAATTAAGAGGATTAATGAGCTCCAAGGTGATGGGGGGGGTGAGAGGGGCGGTTCCGTGTCTCCGCAGCTGGTCCCCATCATCTCCACCTTACGAGTTCTCGGGCGGCAGTGCCGTCTCGGAACTTCTTACTAAGACAGCCCTCATTAATTTTATTAATTAACTTGCCCAAGGGTTTCACCTGCCCTTTTTTTTTAATATTCTTTTTTTTTTTTGGCAAAATATTTTTGCATGATATTCTGCTTTTATTATGCTTTCTAAATTTTGGGGCAGTAGGATTTATGATTTATGGCCTTCCGTTGTGTTATTTATATACAAATATAACGGCTAATTTTTAAATGACACAATAAAATTGTAATATTTATTTGCTTTTCATTTCTTTTAATATTCATCATGCGTGCTAGAAAATTCGTGATTCGTGGCGGTAGAGTAATAGATTATCATCTTAGCATTGCGCGATGATTCAACACATACTCAGATAAAAATGAATCAAGTTTTGATAACACCAGAAGTTTTTACGTGGAAAACCCGTAAAAAGGAAAAATCATGGTGTTTGACCCAGTTGTAAAAATCCTCTATAAATTGATGATTACAAATACCCCTTGTCCCACAGGCGGAAAAGAGTTGCTAGCTTTCCAAGTTACAACGTCAACTGACNGTCTTAGCATTGCGCGATGATTCAACACACACTCAGATGAAAACGAGTCAAGTTTTGATAACACCAGAAGTTTTTACGTGGAAAATTCGTAAAAGAGAAAAATCATGGGGTCTGACTCAGTTGTAAAAATCCTCTATAAATTAATGATTACAAATACCCCTTGTCCCACAGGCGGAAAAGAGTTGCTAGCTTTCCAAGTTACAACGTCAACTGACGACGTCTAGTCAGCGGTAGTTGAGGGAAAGCGACAGTGATCGACGGTAATCGACGACAATTGATGACAGTCGGCGGTGGCCGACAGAGATCAGCGGTGGCTGGAGNGACTGACGACGTCTAGTCAGCGGTAGTTGAGGGAAGGCGGCAGTGATCGACGGTAATCGACGACAATTGATGACAGTCGGCGGTGGCCGACAGAGATCAGCGGTGGCTGGAGACAGTCGATGACGATCGGCGGTGGTCGACGAAGGTCAGCGGTGATTGGCGATGACGAGGATGATCTTGGACTTAAGCTCATTCTCAAAGCCTCAAGTTTTCTCTTAAGCCTCCTCCTTCATGTAAGGGGGTGAGGCTCTATTTATAGTATTTTGAGTGCAATTAATGTTAGAATATGAACCATTTTGATCGGACGGTCTGGAGAGCTTCCCTTGATCTGATGACGTTAGATGGACATTTGAGTGCCTTAAAGATGTTAGAATTGAGCAATCTTGAGCTCGTTGGATTCGTCTTTTCCATAGGCTCGATTCGACTATGAACTCGCTAGATTCGACATCTGTTTGACCTTTCAAATGCTTCTAGAAATCCTTCAATAGTGGTTTAATGACTTGATCCGGGCTTGATTTGACTCGGATTAGACTAANCTTCTCAAACCCTCAAGTTTTCTCTTAAGCCTCCTCCTTCATGTGAGGGGTGAGGCTCTATTTATAGTATTTTGAGTGCAATTAATGTTAGAATATGAACCATTTTGATCGGACGGTCTGGAGAGCTTCCCTTGATCTGATGACGTTAGATGGACATTTGAGTGCCTTAAAGATGTTAGAATTGAGCAATCTTGAGCTCGTTGGATTCGTCTTTTTCATAGGCTCGATTCGACTATGAACTCGCTAGATTCGACATATGTTTGACCTTTCCAATGCTTCTAGAAATCCTTCAATAGTGGTTTAATGACTTGATCCGGGCTTGATTTGACTCGGATTAGACTAACTTTCATATCATTAGGTCCATCTCATCGAACCGATCAGTTTGACTATAAGTTTGTTGAAATTGGAGCTCCGGATGACTCCTAATCGAAGTTTGAATGTTTCTTGTTAAAAAAATTGCACTGATATTTGTGTTGATTGATGGAAATTTGTTGGTAGCGTATCAGTTGCTCCTCTATTTTCGGGCGATTCTAATTTCTTCGTCCGAAAATATTAAGATCCATAGAATTTTCATTTTTGTGCGGCATAAAAAATTAAAGTAAAAAATACTTTATTGCAATCAATATGTAAACAAGAATAATAATTATCATTTATCAAACATGAAAATGAGCCTAGCTCGGTTAATATGTGATTTTTTTCCACTTTGTAAGTAGTGGGGGTTCAAATTCCATCAAAAATAAAAAAAAAATTTTACCAGGCCAAAAATCGACCCGACGGGCTGAGCACCCGCGACATAGTGGGCTGAGCGAGACCCGACGGGCCGAGAGTCAGAAATCTGAAGCGGGCCACAGAGTGGGAAACCGAAGCAGCCCACAGAAAACCCAAGCAACGGGAATCAATTAAATAATTAATTTGAACTCAGAGAGCTGAAACATTAAATGGGTCAGATTGGAAGAGAGCTAAAGAGCTNTAAGAATAATAATTATCATTTATCAAACATGAAAATGAGCCTAGCTCGGTTGATATGTGATTTTTTTCCACATTGTAAGTAGTGGGGGTTCAAATTCCATCAAAAATATAAAAAAAATTTTACCAAGCCAAAAATCGACCCGACGGGCTGAGCACCCGCGACACAGTGGGCTGAGCGAGACCCGACGGGCCGAGAGTCAGAAATCTGAAGCGGGCCACAGAGCGGGAAACCGAAGCAGCCCACAGAAAACCCAAGGAACGGGAATTAATTAAATAATTAATTTGAACTCAGAGAGCTGAAACATTAAATGGGTCAGATTGGAAGAGAGCTAAAGAGCTAAAAATTGAGATTGGAGGAGAGAGCTGAAACATTAAATGGGTGCATTAAATGGGCCAGATTGGGATTGAAGGAGAGCTGAAGAGCTGAAGAGCTGAAACATTAAATGGGCCAGCACGAATTAAAATTGTGGAATTGGAGAGCTGAAGCACTAAGTAGTAGGATTTAAATAAAAATGAATATTTAAATGTACATCTTTTAAAAAATCACAGAATGTGAAGAGGTNTGAAACATTAAATGGGCCAGCACGAATTAAAATTGTGGAATTGGAGAGCTGAAGCACCAAGTAGTAGGATTTAAATAAAAATGAATATTTAAATGTACATCTTTTAAAAAATCACAGAATGTGAAGAGGTTTTTATTAATTTTAGTCATAATTGTAGAATTTTAAAGGTCAAAAAATCGAAAGAATATGAAATGAAAAGTTTTTTTTTATTATTTTTATAATGTGCATTTAATGATTAAACCTTTTTGGAGCCTATAAATAGAGACATTGAATGAGGGAAAAAATCACAATTGAAAAGAAGAACAAAATTATCCGGTGTTGCGGAGAATAGTTGCGGGGGAGCGAAGAGTTGCGGCGAAGCAAAAAGTTGCGTTGGAGCGAAGTGTTGCGGTGACGCGTAGCGACGAAACGCCGTTGTACAGTGTCGCGGCAAAGCGTTGCAGTAAAGAGTTGCGGCTAACTGTTGCTGTGAAGCGTCGCGGCGAAACGTTACTGAAATGACGACAGCTGGAGAACCTCGTTCTGCTGAGATCCTGAGAAAAAGTCAGAAACCGGAGGATGCAGTGTCAATTGTGACAGAGAGCGAATTGATCTTTTTTCGAAAGAAGTATTTCTTTCCGAATGATATGGTAGTGAAGTTACCGACTTCAACTGATCGAACATATTCTCCACCTTATGGGTATGTTACTATTTATGAGATTGCCTTGAAAGTTGGCTTATGATTTCATCCGGCACCTGAGTTATTGAAATTATGAAGGCGTTCGGGGTTTGCATTGCTCAGTTATCTTGTCGAGTGGTGACAGTCATTATTGGGTTGACAGTTTTCTTCAGGAGTCGCGGGTTAAAGTTAACACCAGAAATTTTGGCACGACTGTGTGGATTCTTTACTGATACACATGATCGTGTGTTGTTTAAGCATAAAGTGTTGNCGTTTGCATTGCTCAGTTATCTTGTCGAGTGGTGACAGTCATTATTGGGTTGACAATTTTCTTCAGGAGTCGCGGGTTAAAGTTAACACCGGAAATTTTGGCACGACTGTGTGGATTCTTTACTGATACACATGATCGTGTGTTGTTTAAGCATAAAGTGTTGGATTTCCGTCTAAAGGAACCGATGAGACAATGGTCTGCAAAATTCTTCTTTGCAAAAAATTATTGGGGGCTCCGCGTGAGGCGAGGAAGGTTTCAACAATTGCTGTCTCCAACTCTCGAGGCGTGTTCAAAAAGAAAATCCAGGATTAAACATCCTAAAAGGTAGTGTGGTTAGCGTGGACAAGCCCCAGTTGAGAAGCAAAGCTACTACAAAGGAGAAACTTCCCAAAGAGAAATTACATGCATAAAACCTAATAGGGAAGCTCTACCATACATCTTAGAGAGCTTACAAGCCCAAATGAACCTCATGATAGAGCAGTTTGAAGTCCTCTGGATGGCAATCACCCAAAGGAACAACCAGGCTCTTTGACTAGAAGTGGAACCTCAAGTGGTTCGTCTCTAAAGCCACCCCCCCACCATGGGCAAGGCGACTCCCAGCACACCGACACAGTCGAGTTTGTGCAGGGTAAGAGGCGATGATACGAAGGAATGTGAGTGCATGTCTGATCTCTCTTAGGATAGGCCTTCACTTGCCAAATGAAAGAGGCGATTCCACATCCCAAACTAAGGATCCCTCTCTTGGACTCCTTCAAAGGGAGAATTGACCAGATCGACGACCCATAACATGTTACCTCTTCTTAACCACCACGAGGGATTCAACTATTCGAGGATTTAACAATGTACCAAGTGAAACCAACCTAAATTACTATGATTTTAAAAGACTCTTCATTTCAAACTTCTCAAATGTGCAGAAATCGAGAAAAGAATTAGACACCTTGCTTGGCATCAAGCAAGGAGAGAACGAAAGCCTACGGTCCTACGTAACCCACTTATAGAATGAGATGCTGGAAGTTAGGAATCTGAAGCCTAAAATAGCTTGAACAACTTTCAAGCGATGAGTTTGAAGCAAGCAGTTCATGTATGACCTAAATCTGTTTAAACCTACTACTTTTGTAAAAGTGTTGGAGATGATGAACGAGCACACACTCGCCAAGGAAGACCTCTAAAGCTCCCCGAAGGGTAATCCGAAATGATCAAACCACCCGTCAAAGAAACAAAAATAATGGGAAAAACAACAAAGGGCGAAGGGTGATCCATCCACCAGTCACCAAAACATCAACTTTTGGTCCCAAGACCAGCGAAGAACTAACCCAGGCAACCATGAACGAAAGCAGTGCTTTGATCAACAGCGGCTCAATATTATGAGCGACCACATGTTTACAGGGAAATGTAAAGTTTGACACCCCTCAACATTTCGATGGCCGAAATAGTCCAAGCCATATAAAACAAGGACTAGCTCAAATAAGCCCCGCTACTGAAGGCGCCCCCGACCTTACAAGATCTAAAAAGNGTGTAAAGTTTGACACCCCTCAACATTTCGATGGCCGAAATAGTCCAAGTCATATAAAACAAGGACTAGCTCAAATAAGCCCCGCTACTGAAGGCGCCCCCGACCTTACAAGATCTAAAAAGGTATTGTCAGTACCACCATGACCACATACATGACAAAAAGGAGTGTTGTTACCTTTATACCCTAATCGAGGAACTCATCCGAGCCAGAAAGCATAGAGAATTTGTAGCGGTCGGTGCACATACACAACGGCGGGGTAAATCGCCAGTAAGAGATCCATCCAACGGGCTTATCACGGTAAACGAGGTCCACATAGTAAGGATAATCCCCACCATCTTAGAGGGAGGATTCCAAGCCTCTAGTCTAAAGAGATAATGTTTTGGAGAGGTATGCTTGTCAATCCATACACACGATCACTTAACCATTTTCTTTACAGATGCAGATCTCCCACTGAAGAGAAACCTCTACAATGAGGCGACCATCACAAAGTTGATAAAAAACTACCATGTGGGTAGTATTCTCATTGATACAAGAAGTTTAATTAATATTATGTTCAAATTAGTGTTCGGCAAGATCGGTCTAAAGGCTGATCAATTAACAACATTGGTTGTCCTGTTGTTCAAATTCTCTGAGGAAATGAAGGAGGCGCCAGGCCTTGNAATACAAGAAGTTTAATGAATATTATGTTCAAATTAGTGTTCGGCAAGATCGGTCTAAAGACTGATCAATTAACAACATTGGTTGTCCTGTTGTTCAAATTCTCTGAGGAAATGAAGGAGGCGCCAGGCCTTGTCGCTCTAACCATCTTGGGGAGATTCAAGAAAGCAGTATATTAATACAGAGGATTTTCTTGTGGCAGAGTCACTGCCGACCTACTATGCTATTTTTGGTCGGCCACCCTCGGACAGCTATCAGACGGTAACTGCCACCTACCATATAGCTGTTAAGTTCTCAGTCGACAGGGAAGTAATTACTGAATGGGAAAACTTGGAGCAATTTGGAAGCTGCTATTTGTGTGCAGTTTTGAGCATTGACCGTGAATCGCTAGACATCCAGTTCCCTCCAGGTATTAGTGTCTGACGAAGAACCTAGTAAGATTTTTTTGATCTATGAGTGTTTTAACGCATGTTTTATGAGCCAACTGGTACAGAAGCCTTGGGAGCATCAGAAAGTTTTTGATTAGACCACAGTGGAAATGTCTGGCATTTCAATCGACACAATATGCCACCAACTAAACAACATCCTCTAATCTCAGTTTGTCTAATAGAGGATCCGGACGACCGCTAAAAATTTGGCTGATAGCGACTGAAGTGTAGAAGCCGCTAGGCAATGGCTACATCCATGAAGTCCAGTACTTGAGTTGACTCTCGAACATCATCATGGTCAAGAAAGGAAACAACAAGCAGCGAATGTGCATCGAATTTACTAACCTCAATGCCACTTGCCCGAAGGACACCTAACCTCTACTGAAGATTGACACGTTGGTGGAAGCAGCGATCATGCACTCAGTAACAAGTTTCCTCGACGCTTACTTCGACTATCACCTGACAAAGTTGCAGCCAGTCGAAGTAGAGAAAATGACATTTATTACTGTGCCGGGCATTTTTTGTTTTAATGTAATGTACTTTGGGCTTAAGAAATCTGAAGCAACGTATCGACGCTTCATGGAAATTAAAAATAAAATAATGTTGATGAGTATGTCAGTTAAATCTTAGTTAAAAGTAAGACAATCGAACAACACATCAAAGATCTAAAAGAGACCTTCATAACACTCAAAAAACTCAATATGAGATTGAACCCTGCCAAATGCACCTTCGGAGCGTCGACCGGCAAGTTCCTCAGCTTCCTGTTACTTCCGATGGATTGAAATCCATTCCTGAGAAAGTACAAGTGATCCTAGACATGTTGATCCCACGGAGCATCAAAGAATTTCAGAAATTGACAGGTCAAATTGCTGGTCTCAGTTGTTTCATCTCGAAGTTGAGCGATAAGTGTGCAAGATTCTTTAAGGCACTTAGGCAAAATTAGTGTTTCGAATGAATAATCGAATGTGAAGAGGCGATCAGAAACTTAACGGATTCCTTAGCATCCCCACCAATGCTCCAGAGCCCGAAAATAGCGAAAGAGTTGTCACTGTACATTGGAGTTGATCGAGAGCCTGTAAGCTTAGTTCTAGTCCGAGAGAAGGTAGGAAAATAGTGTCTGATATACTACACGGTCAAGTGCTTCGTGGCGTCAAAATCAGGTGCCCAATTATGGAAAAACTTACCTTTGTTTTGATTATTACCACACATAGGCTCTGATCGTACTTCAAGATGCATCCTATTCGAGTCATCATGGACCATACATTGAAATATGTGCCCACACAGCCGAAGAACTTCAGTCGACTGCTGAAGTGGGCGGTAGAGCTCAGTGAATTCAACATCACCTATGTTCCTCGAACGGTAGTCAAAGCCAAGCAATCACAGAATTTCTGGATGACTTCTTCACGACAGAGGAGTCGAACGATAGAATCTGCACCGAAGACAGGACGTGGATCCTATAAGTCAATGGAGCCTCAAAACAGGCAACGACAGGACTAGGGCTGGCCCTATGCAGCCCAACCCAAGAGCATCTCTACCACACAATCTCAGTGGAGTTTGACATCATGAATACTCAGGTCGAGTACGAAACACTAATCGTCAGGCTCCGTCTAGCCTACAAGAAATGTGCTTGGGACATTCTAGTATGGGCTGACTCCTTGCAAGTCATGAATCGGTTTAACAAGTAATTTTAAGCCGGAGAAGAGCTAATTGTTAGATACCTCACCAAAAAAAAAAAAAAAAGAAGATTCAAGAAATTTCACATCAAGCACATGAGCTGGGAGGAATATCAAGTCACTGATATCCTCTTCAAATGGATCAGCTTGGGAAGAATGCCCAGAAAACTTACCAGCCAAGAGTTGGATGATCCATGCATCCACTATTTGAAGACTCAAAAGGCTACAAAAAAACATCAAAGATCTTTGGCGTTTTAAAATCCAAGCCGCCCTATATCTATTAATCGACAGGAAGTTATTTAGGAGGTTGGTTACAACCGCGAACTTTCTAGCACGCATCAAGATACAAGGACCAATCTAATATTCAAATGAACCATTTGTTTAAAGTTTGAAATTTAGCTTTCTCTATTCTTAGAATTGTAGAATCAAAATAGATAAATTTAGCCCATCCAATAAACTGAACCTTTTGTCGGATTGGCTGAAAACGCATTATTGATGATCTATATTTGATTTGGTCTGCATCAGCGAAGAGCTCAGCGCTTCTTCAACGTCTATAATGGCACCGAAAGTGCGAAGAAAAGAAGTGAAGTCAAGAATTAGTTAGTCTGAATCAAGTTGGGTGCATAAAGCAAGAATCACACATAAGATTAAAAAGGGTTTTGATCGGAATATTCTAAATTAAGAAAATTAAGATGATAATATGCTTATAACTCATCACGTGTACGTTCATACTTATAATTAATGCCCCAATTTTTGTTATATCCTAAAAAAATTTAAGGGAAAAAAGGGTTTAATGAGAAATATCTACGGTATCGGACGCATGGCGTCATCCGATCCACGTTTTTGTCGGCACGTCTGAATCACCACCTCAATGTTAATCGTTGTTTTGTTATTTAAGATGGGTGATTGAAAATTAAACACATAAATAAAATTCTGCTCGGCTAATCAAGCAAATCAGGGGAATCAAAGCGGTCAAAATTAAGTACATACATACCACTAAATTCCAATGTATTTACATTTGTAAAACTTAAAACTTCAATTTTGTATATATATGCCACATGACATGCACGCAAAGGTGTATTTCACTTTTTAAAATTTAAAATAGTGATATTTTGAATGTGATATGGTAATTTTAGATGGTATAAATGTAAAAAATAAAATAGCCAAGCAGAATTTTAGATAACGGCGATTTAAATGACTCCATTTCAAAACCACAAATCCTTGATCTCATCCCTTGAGCCAAAAATTTTTGTTGGTGTTTAGGTCACTTATAAAAAGCCTATTTGAGAATTATTGATAAATTATATAGAATTTATATATATTTTTCCAATGCATATATAAATGTATCCATAAATATATAAATAGAAGAATATGGGTAAAAACAATAAATGTTTATGTTTATTTTCAAGTTTACTCTTGATTTGTACTAGAAAATTCTCGGGGGTAGAGTAACAATGATCGCCTTAACTTTATATGAGAGGAACAAACGGGTTCTTATGTGAAAAAATCGGAAAGAAAAAAATACCATGGGGCCATGAAATATTAAAATAAAATATTAAATATAAGTTGATGATTACAAATACAACACTTTGTCCCACGAGCGAGAAAAAGGTTACACATTTTCTTGAGTTAAAGCGTTTGTATGTGGAAGAATTCATTGCCCTGTGTTAGGGGCGTTCATAGTATGGACGAGATGGTGCGCCACTTCATAGGTTGCTTCATGATTCTGCAGTGTTAGTTGATGCTTTTTGAGGTGCTTCGTCGCAAAGAGTGAGCAGTGGTCGACGAACATTGGTCGATGGTGGTTGGTGGCTGCAGGAGTAGGAGGCTGATGATGGTCGATGGTCGTCAGCTAGTGGTCATAGATGGTGGTTGGTGGCTGCATGAGCAGAAGGTGTTCGTCGGATCATTAGTGTTGGATCGTGGCTAGGCTTCCACTCCCTCTTCTCAATGCTCTATCATTCCTCATGTTAAAGATATAGTCCCTTTCTCATAAGGGGAATATGGCTCTATTTATAGTGTCCTGCTTGCAAAAAAGAAAGGAATTTGAACCACTTTAATCAGAGGACTAGGAGAGATCTTGTTGATCGAACAATGTTTGATGGACATTTGAGTGCCCTAATGATTTCGAAGTTGAACAATTTTGGGCTTGTTGGATTCGACTTGTCAGACACTCAATTTGATTATAAACTTGCAATATTCAAAACCATCCGACCTTTCAATTATGCCTGAAGTTTTCTAAAAATGGATTTTTGGCCTGATTTGACTCATATTGGACAAGTTTTGTTACTGTTGTATTCGTCTCGTCGAGCTGATTAGTTTTACTATAAGTTTTCTAAAATTGGAATTCAGGATAGTTTTTAATTGAAATTGGAAAGATTCATGCCCAATTTTTTTTGTGAGATTCATGCCATGCCTCAAGAATCATGTTGATGGAAATTGATGGCTTATCATTTTTTGTTCGAGTCTGTCAATAGTATTCTAATTTAATTCATGTCCTTTTTTTAAAGATTAGTATTTCTCAGACTCATTATATCATATTATCAAAAAAAAAACAATGCATATTAGACTAAAAACATGTTATATTGCTCAATCTTAAAATAAAAAACTTTCATGGTTTCCATCTCANCTACACTATCGGAAACGCATGGCGTCATCCGATCCACGCTTCTGTCGGCACGTCTGAATCACCACCTCAGTGTTAATCGTTGTTTTGTTATTTAAGATGGGTGATTGAAAATTAAACACATAAATAAAATTCTGCTCGGCTAATCAAGCAAATCGTGGAAATCAAAGCGGACAAAATTAAATACATACATACCGCTCAATTTCGATGTATTTACATTTGTAAAACTTAAAACTTCAATTTTGTATATATATGCCACATGAAATGCATGCAAAGGTGTATTTCACTTTTTAAAAATTAAAATAGTGATATTTTGAATGTGATATGATAATTTTAGATGGTATAAATGTAAAAAGTAAAATTTCAGTGTTAGATATGCAAATAGCCGAGCAGAATTTTAGATAACGGCGATTTAAATGACTCCATTTCAAAACCACAAATCCTTGATCTCATCCCTTGAGCCAAAAATTTTTGTTGGTGTTTAGGTCACTTGTAAAAAGCCTATTTGAGAATTATTGATAAATTATAAAGAATTTATATATATTTTTCCAATGCATATATAAATATTTCCATAAATATATAAATAGAAGAATATGGGTAAAAAACAATAAATGTTTTTGTTTATTTTCAGGTTTACTCTTGATTTGTACTAGAAAATTCTCGGGGTAGAGTAACAAATGATCGCCTTAATTTTGTATGAGAATCCAACACACGTTAAGATGAAAGAAGAAAATCAGTAGGAACAAACAAGTTCTTATGTGAAAAACTAGGAAAGAAAAAAAGACCATGGGACGATGAAATATTAAATTAAAATATTAAATCATAAGTTGGTGATTACAAGTACAACATCTTGTCCCACGAGCGAGAAAAAGGGTTACACATTTTCTTGAGTTAAAGCGTCCGTATGTGGAAGAATTCATTGCCCCGTGTTAGGGGCGTTCATAGTATGGACGAGATGGTGCGCCGCTTCACATGTTGCTTCATGATTCTGCAGTGTTAGTTGATGCTTTGTGAGGTGCTTCGTCGCAAAGAGTGAGCGGTGGTCGACGAACATTGGTCGATGGTGGTCAGTGGTTGCAGGAGTAGGAGGTTGATGATGGTCGGTGGTCGTCGGCTAGTGGTCGTAGATGGCGGCTGCGTGAGCAGAGGTGTTCGTCGGATCTTTAGTGTTGTATCGTGGCTAGGCTTCCACTCGCTCTTCTCTATGCTCTATCATTCCTCATGTTAAAGATCTAGTCCCTTTCTCATAAGGGGAATAGGGCTCTATTTATAGTGTCCTGCTTGCAAAAAATAAAGGAATTTGAACCACTTTAATCGGATGACTAGGAGAGATCTTCTTGATCGAATAATGTTTGATGGACATTTGAGTGCCCTAATGATTTCAGAGTCGAACAATTTTGGGTTTGTTGGATTTGACTTGTCAGACACTAATTATAAACTTGCAATATTCAAAACCATTTAACCTTTCAATTATGCCTGAAATTTTTCTAAAAATGGTTTAATGGCTTGATTTGACTCAGATTGGACAAGTTTTGTTACTGTTGTGTTCGTCTCGTCGAGCTGATTAGTTTTACTATAAGTTTTCTAAAATTGGAATTCAGGATAGCTTTTAATTGAAATTGGAAAGATTCATGCTGAATTTTTTTGTGAGATTCATGCCATGTCTCAAGAATCATGTTAATGAAAATTGATGGCTTACCATTTTTTGTTCGAGTCATTCAATAATTCATGTCCTTTTTTTTAAAGATTAGTATTTCTCGGGGCTCATTATATCATATTATCAAAAAAAAAATGCATATTAGACTAAAAACATGTTATATTGCTCAATCTTAAAATAAAAAACTTTCATGGTTTCCATCTCAGACTTGTTTATTATTTTAACATATTTGATAAATTCTAGTATTGCTGCGAGTGACGAATATGAAGTTTGTAGACTTAAGTACAATACTCTAATGTTTGTAAGGTCAGAAAATCCACCTAAAACAAGAGTGAGTATGGGAATGAAATGGAATGCACGACGGCCAAGTAAAGTGCTTGGATCTGCCCTTGGAGCTTAGGGAAAAGAAGAAAAAAGGACTCTCCTTATGGCGGGAGATTATCCTCTTAAATGGGCTCGAAATGACCTTCTCCTCATCGTTGGGCTACAAAGAAAATATATTAATCTTTTTTTTATATTTAATACTCATTACACACACTGTGTGTGTGTGTGTGTGGTATATATCCATAAACTAGGTAATTCTAAGTACTTTAAGGAAAATTTCTTTGTTGGCACTCATCTAACCAGTTTTGAGGCTGCTCTTCCCAAAATGGTTTGGTGGGTGTGCCCCCTAAGAAGTTTAAGGAAAAATTCTTTGTTAGCACTCGTCTAAACAATTTTGGGACTGCTCTTCCCAAATTGGCTAGGTGAGTGCCGTGAATATAGATGGTAGTTGGTCATTTCAGGGGGCGGGTGTAGGTGGGCTTTTCAGGGATTAAGAGAGGAAGTGCATTCTTTTCTTCTCCTTGCCTTGTATTGCATCTGACCAACTTGAGGCTGAGGCATGGGCTCTTCTTTTGGCTCTTATGGTGGCTGGTAATAATGGTTGGTCGGTTTTGACTGTTGAGTTGGATT
>JXCR01142689.1:56691-73354 GCA_002079205.1 Phalaenopsis hybrid cultivar
CAAACCAACAAACAATTTTTCTCCTTCATATTATTACTTGCTTTTTACAGATGCAGAAGATTTCGAATTATACAATGAAACTATAAAGGTAAAACATTTCGTCAAGTGGGAACTGCTATGAAAGAAAAGACTAATCTTTTTATAACAGTAACACCAAGACCACTAAACCAACAAACATTATTCACCATATTATTACTTATTGATATAAATGCAGAAAAGTTTGAATAATACAATGAAACTATACAGGTTAAATATTCTATCAAGTGAGAACTTGTTATGAAACTAAAGAAGTTAACAAATTATAAAAAAGCATCACAAAAAAATGGATATAAAAAGTGAAAAAGGCATAAATAAAAAACAAAGAAAACAAGACAAGGTCAAAAATGGATATTAAACTTATAGAGATATATTTTTTAAATAGCTAAAATAATGACTATTCATTTAATATTAAGCATTACAGTATTAAGAAAATATACACTGCTAACTGTTTCTCTAAAGTGACTATGACGAAAAATCAATATGGGGCAACCAAAAAAAATTATTGAACCAGTAAATAAATTCTTATGTAACTAAAACCATTCATTGCTCAACGCAAGCACATTGTTAATGTTACCAAAAGTTTGATGAGTTCACGCACTGGATTGAAGTTTGCGTATGTAATGTCAACTACAACTATTATGTTAAAGAAACAAGAAAATTGTATTATTTTATTAATACATGTAGATNCGCCGCGCAACGGACGGCGACGACATTGTAAGCATTGAGGGTGACGACCATGCCGTAACAAAACTTGGCACATNAGCCGCGCAACGGACGGCGACGACATTGTAAGCATTGAGGGTGACGACCATGCCGTAACAAAACTTGGCACATATTTCGAAGGAAGCAGGTCCTCCTGGAATGTCGGGGATGTGAATCTCATCAATGTTTTCTTCATTAGCAGAAACCACCAGCTTTTGCATGAGATTGCTCTTTGACAGAAGGGGGAACTGAAATTATCCATCCGTTGAGAAAAATAAGCAAAGCAAATTAGACTACAAACAATTATCAAAGCGTACTCAATCAAATAGAGCTTCGGATAGCGAAGTCCTGAAGATTCAAATCAATGACGTAGTGTAGGCCAAATAAATGAAAATGGTCTAAAAAATTCACTCAAATGATTAAAATTTATATTTAAAATATATTAAATTCAACTTTTATGAAGGCTGTATTCTGAAAATAAAAGAGTTAGTTTTTCAAAAATTGAGAAGTGAGATCCAAAAGGCTGGAGGTGATACAGTTAGATTAATGGGATCCATCCCTCAATCAACTTTTTAGGGCTATTTTTGGGTTGCATTACCTTTATTAATGATTGTACCAAAAAGTATGGATTCATTTTATTAAAGCTAAATTTTTTATATAAGTGCCTATGTCATTGTCTATATAAGTGCCTAGTTCCACTGATGGTTGAATATAAACACTGTCATTGTCGGGCCAAATCATCGGATGCAAAAAATAGAGGGTAGCATTGGGTAGTCGACACCCAATAGAAACTTTTTTATCAAAAAATCAAAACATGACTATTTTAAATCATTGTTTAAATGCTAGATCGTCCCCTAGAAACGATGTGTTGTATGTCCTGAATAAAATGAAAAATGTGCAAAGGTTGTGACAACGGTATCCGAGTGTAGTGTCAAATAAGCAAGATTTAAATGAACACATTATTAGAGTGAGAAAATTTTAGAAATAATCATGATGGCTACAGTTTTGAATTGATTGACGAAGAAGGTAGAATTATATTAGATTTTGTTTTAACTTATGGTTTTATTATTTATAATGTTTTATTTAAGAAAAGAAATGAGCATACTATTGCTTATAAAAATGGATCAAAGATAACACAAATTGATTAATTTTTTTATGAGAAAAAAAGATCACCGAGAATATAAAGATTGTAAAGCCGTTCCAAGTGAAAATCAAAGTACTTAATAATGATTATTAGTTCTATTTTTTAAGATGAAGAAATCTTGAAGTTCACTCTTAATCTTATCATAGAATTAGGGGCACCTAAAATACACAAATAAAATTATTTTTTTGAGTAAATTTCAAGATTTTAAGACTTATGATGTTCACGAAGAAGCTAATTCTATTTGGGATAAAATAACAAACATTATTAAATAAGTGTAAAAGATCTACTTAGAGAATCAAAAAAGAAAACTTTTTATTAAAAAAGATAATTGGTGGTAGAATAATAGTGTGCAAGAAAAGATAATATATAAGAAATTACATTATAAAAATGGTATAAATGCAAAAAGTTTATAGAACTGTGAAAAATATAAAGCAGCCTATAGGAAGTCTAAGAGAACAAATCGTGATGCTAAGAATTCTGCTATTATTAACCTTTATAATATATTAAATATTTAAATAGGGTGAAAAATTAATGTATAAACCAGTAAAACAAAAAAAAGTAAACTAAAATGTATTAAAAATGAAAGTCAAAAAGTACTTTTCTTAAAGAATATTAATTAACATAGATGGATGAGCTATTTTGATAAACTTTTAAATAAAGTTACTGAAAGATATGATCATCCTTGGTGATCTTAATATCATTAAAATATTTTTTATTATTTTTACAGTCGCATTAGGAGATTTGTGAGTTTTTTGGCTTACTAAACTCTTTAATATTATTTGAATAACTAAAAAGATGCCTGAGTCAAATAAGAGTATTTTCCCATTTTTAAGAATAGAGGGACGCACAAGAGTGTGAAAATTATAGAAAAATTTAGTTAATGTGTCATACTTTAAAATTATAGGAGAGTGTAATTGAACATAGGTTAAGACATACTAGAAAGATATCTCATTATCAATTTTAATTTATGTTGGGCAAGTCTATTATGGAAGCTATACATTTATTGAGAGATTTGATGGAGAAGAACAGAGAAGTAAGGAGGATCTACATCTGATTTTTAAGGTTCCAAGAGAAGTTCTTTGGAGAGTTCTAGATAAGAAAGGTGTTGATATGATGTATATTCAAGTCATTAAAGATATATATACTATAGTTGTTACTTGTGTTTGAGACCAAGTATTTTCCTATTTCAGTTGGATTACATTAAGGATCGACTTTATGCTATATATTTTTTGTTTTAGTTATGGATGCTCGTATTTGACATTTACAGAAGGATATACCTTAGTGTACGCTTTTCATTGATGATATCCTTTTTGTGGATAAGTTTAGAGAAAGGGTTCAGGAAAATTTGAATTATGGAGGTCCACATTGTAGTATAAATGCCTTTGTTTGAGTAGATCCAAAACTGAATGCATGGAATGTAATTTTATAGTAGTACCTCTAGTGGTAGAGTTGTAACTATAGGGGATCAAAATCATTAAAATGTATGAATGCTTTAAATATCTCAGGTTTGTTGTTCAAAGTAATGGTGATATATATGTGGATGTTATTAGTAGAATTTAAGTTGGTTGGTTAAAGTAGCAGAATGTTGCGGGCTTATTGGCCACTTTAAACATCGACGATCTGATGATCTAGTTAGAAGAGTTGATTTTTTAGATTCGACTTATATTAAGGCAAATGTAAGCCAAAAAAAACTTGGGAATATTGTATAAAAAATGATCTTAATCTATTAGAATTAAATGAAAATATGACACTCAATAGGACACAATGAAGAATAATGATTGGTGTAACCGACACCACTTAGTGTGATAAAGAGTTGTGGTTTTTATTGTAATAAAGTGATCAAATATAACTATCAATGAATGTGTAAAGGGTATGAGATTGCATGTAGGTCTTCTAAAGGCCTTTTGGGAAATGAAATTAACTTGACATATCTAATCAATCAAGTATTATTAGTTTGACTCAATTTTTGGCTTCCTAAGGAAACTTGGTGAAAAGAAAATATTATCACATTTAATGATTTTAAATTTTTTATCATATATCTACTTAGATCCGATCACTAGAGATAATTTTGACTACAAATTCAAGGAGTGTTACTTCATTAGATATTGTAGATATAAATTCTAAGATGGCGAAGGAAATAAACTATTAGAAATATTAACTTCAATCAATATGCATTATGAAAATAAGACATACATTACAATAAAAGACATTTCCACTCCCTAGCATGTTAAACTAAAGAAGGCAATTTTCTAAAACTTAAGCTAGAAAACACCTAAAAATTTTTAAGAGAAACTTGAACCTAATACTCCTATGATCCAAGTCAATAGATCACATAAAAACTCGCAAACCAACAAACAATTTTTCTCCTTCATATTATTACTTGCTTTTTACAGATGCAGAAGATTTCGAATTATACAATGAAACTATAAAGGTAAAACATTTCGTCAAGTGGGAACTTCTATGAAAGAAAAGACTAATCTTTTTATAACAGTAACACCAAGACCACTAAACCAACAAACATTATTCACCATATTATTACTTATTGATATAAATGCAGAAAAGTTAGAATAATACAAGGAAACTATACAGGTTAAATATTCTATCAAGTGAGAACTTGTTATGAAACTAAAGAAGTTAACTAATTATAAAAAAGCATCACAAAAAAATGGATATAAAAAGTAAAAAAGGCATAAATAAAAAACAAAGAAAACAAGGCAAGGTCAAAAATGGATATTAAACTTATAGAGATATATTTTTAAATAGTTAAAATAATGACTATTCATTTAATATTAAGCATTACAGTAGTAAGAAAATATACACTGCTAACAAATAAATATAAAAAAAACAATGTTTCTCTAAAGTGACTATGACGAAAAATCAATATGGGGCAACCAAAAAAAATTATTGAACCAGTAAATAAATTCTTATGTAACTTGAACGATTCATTGCTTAAAGCAAACACATTGTTAATGTTACCAAAAGTTTGATGAGTTCACGCACTGGATTGAAATTTGCATATGTAATGTCAACTACAACTATNAATTTTTATGCTTACAAATTTTGTAGAGTAAATTTGATAGAAATTAGAACTATAAATAAATATAAGTGCCTATGAATTAATCATGATGAAAATATGACCATAGAATCCATAATCACTCGTGAGATTTATATAGAGAAAACGATTATAAAATTTTCATAGCAAAATAGAATAACTAAGTGGTTGAATATAAACACTGCCATTGCCAGGTTCAATCATCGGATGCAAAAAATAGAAGGTAGCATTGGGTAGTCGACACCCAATAGAAACTTTTTTATCAAAAAATCAAGACATGAATATTTTAAATCATTGTTTAAATGCTAGATCGTCCCCTAGAAGCGATGTGTTGTATGTCTTGAATACAATGAAAAATGTGCAAATATTGCGACATCGGTACCCGGGTGTAGCAAGATTTAAAAGGACACATTGATAGAGTGAAAAAAAATTTTAGAAATAATCATGGTGGCTACAGTTTTGAATTGATTGACAAAGAAAGTAGAATTATATTAGATTTTGTTTTAACTTATGATTTTATTATTTATAATGTTTTATTTAAGAAAAGAGATGAGTATATTATTGATTATAAAAATGGATCTAAGACGCCACAAATTGATTAATTTTTTTATGAGAAAAAGCAATCACCGAGAATATAAAGATTGTAAAGTCGTTCCAAGTGAAAATTAAAATACTTAATAATGATTATTAGTTCTATTTTATAAGATGAAGAAATCTTGAAGTTCACTCTTAATCTTATCATAGAATTAGGAGCGCCTAAAATACACAAATAAAATTATTATTTTGAGTAAATTTCAAGATTTCAAGACTTATGATGTTCACGAAGAAGTTAATTCTATTTAGGATGAAATAACAAACACTATTAAATAAGTGTAAAAGATCTACGTAGAGAATAAAAAAAAAGAAAACTTTTTATTAAAAAAGATAATTGGTGGTGAAATAATAGTGTGCAAGAAAAGATAATATATAAGAAGTTATATTATAAAAATGGTATAAATGCAAAATTTTATAGAACTGTGAAAAATATAAAGCAGCCTATAAGAAGTCTAAGGGAACAAATCGTGATGCTAAGAATTCTGCTATTATTAACCTTTATAATATATTAAATATTTAAATAGGGTGAAAAATTAATGTATAAGCGAGTAAAACAAAAAAAATAAAAAAGAAAAGTAAAGAATTAATTTAACTAAAATCCATTAAAAATGAAAGTCAAAAAGTACTTTTCTTAAAGAATGATAATTAACATAGGTGGATGAGCTATTTTGATAAACTTTTAAATAAAGTTTCTGAAAAAATTGATTATTCTTAGTGATTTTAATATCATTAAAATATTTTTTATTATTTTTAAAGTCGCGTTAGGATATTTGTGAGTTTTTTGGCTTACTAAATTCTTTAATATTATTTGAAGAACTAAAAAGATGTCCGAGTCAAATAAGAGTATTTTCCCATTTTTTAAGAATAAAGGGATGCGCAAGAATGTGAAAATTATAGAAAAATTTAGTTAATGTGTCATACTTTAAAATTATGGGAGAGTGTAATTGAACATAGGTTAAGACATAATAGAAAGATATCTCATTATTAATTTTTATTTTTGTTAGGCAAGTCTATTATGGAAGCTATACATCTATTGAGAGGTTTGATGGAGAAGAACAGAGAAGTAAGGAGGATCTACATCTGATTTTTAAGGTTCCAAGAGAAGTTCTTTGGAGAGTTCTAGATAAGAAAGGTGTTGATATGATGTATATTCAAGTCATTAAAGATATATATACTATAGTTGTTATTTGTGTTCGAGATCAAGTATTTTCCTATTTCAGTTGGATGACATTAAGGATCGACTTTATGCTATATATTTTTTGCTTTGGTTATGGATGCTCATATTTGACATTTACAGAAGGATGTACCTTAGTGTACGCTTTTCGTTGATGATATCCTTCTTGTGGATAAGTTTATAGAAAGAGTTCAGGAAAATTTGAATTATGGAGGTCCACATTGTAGTATAAAGGCCTTTGTTTGAGTAGATATTAAACTGAATACATGGAATGTAATTTTATAGTAGTACCTTTAGTGGTAGAGTTGTAACTATGGGGGATCAAATCATTAAAATGTATGAACGCTTTACATATCTTAGGTTTGTTGTTTAAAGTAATGGTGATATGGATGTGGATGTTATTAGTAGAATTCAAGTTGGTTGGTTAAAGTAGAAGAATGTTTCGGGCTTATTGGTCATATTAAACATTGACAATCTGATGATCCAGTTAGAAGGGTGGATGTTTTAGATTCAACTTATGTTAAGGCAAATGTAAGCCAAAAAAAACTTGGGAATATTGTGTAAAAAATGATCTTAATCTACTAGAATTAAATGAAAATATGACACTCAATAGGCAATGAAGAATAATGATTAGTGTGACCGACACCACTTAGTGTGATAAAGACTTGTGGTTGTTATTGTAATAAAGTGTTTAAATATAACTATCAATGAATGTGTACAGAGTATGAGATTGCATGTAGGTCTTCTAAAGGCCTTTTGGGTAATGCAATTAACTCGACATATCTAATCAATCAAGTATTACTAGTTTGACTCAATTTTTAGCTTCCTAAGGAAACTTAGTGAAAAGAAAATATTATCACATTTAATGATTTTAAATTTTTTATCATATATCTACTTAGATCCGATCACTAGAGATAATTTTGACTACAAATTCAAGGAGTGTTACTTCATTAGATATTGTAGATATAAATTCTAAGATGGCAAAGGAAATAAACTATTAGAAATATTAACTTCAATCAATATGCATTATAAAAATAAGACATACATTACAATAAAAGACATTTCCACTCCCTAGCATGTTAAACTAAAGAAGGCAATTTTCTNGCTAGCAGAAACCACCAGCTTTTGCATGAGATTGCTCTTTGACAGAAGGGGGAACTGAATTATCCATCCGTTGAGAAAAATAAGCAAAGCAAATTAGACTACAAACAGTAATCAAAGCGTACTCAATCAAATAGAGCTTCAGATAGTGAAGTCCTGAAGATTCAAATCAATGACGTAGTGTAGGCCAAATAAATGAAAATGGTCTAAGAAATTCACTCAAAACATTAAATTTTATATTTAAAATATATTAAATTCAACTATTATGAAGGGTGTATTCTGAAAATAAAAGAGTTAGTTTTTCAAAGATTGAGTAGTGAGATCCAAAAGGCTGGAGGTGATACAGTTAGATTAATGGGATCCATCCCTCAATTATTAAGTATTTTTGGGTTGCATTACCTTTATTAATGATTGTACCAAAAAGTATGGATTCATTTTATTAAAACTATATTTTTTATGCTTACAACTTTTGTAGAGTAAATTTGATAGAAATTAGAATTATAAATAAATATAAGCGCCTATGAATTAATCATGATGAAAATATGACCATAGAACCCATAATCACTCGTGAGATTTATATAGAAAAAACGATTAAAAATTTTTCATAGCAAAATAGAATAACTAAGTGGTTGAATATAAACACTGTCATTGTCGGGTCCAAATCATCGGATGCAGAAAATAGAGGGTAGCGTTAGGTAGCCGACACCCAATATAAACTTTTTTATCAAAAAATCAAGACATGAATATTTTAAATCATTGTTTAAATGCTAGATCGTCCCCTAGAAGCGATGTGTTGTATGTCCTGCATAAAATGAAATATGTGCAAAGGTTGCGACACCGGCACCCGGGTGTAGTGTCAAATAAGCAAGATTTAAATGGACACATTGATAGAGTGAAAGAAAATTTTAGAAATAATCATGATGGCTACGGTTTTGCATTGATTGATGAAGAAAGTAGAATTATACTAGATTTTGTTTTAACTTATGATTTTATTATTTATAATTCTTTATTTAAGAAAAGAGATGAGTATGTTATTGCTTGTAAAAATGAATCTAAGACAACACAAATTGAATAATTTTATTATGAGAAAAAGAGATGATCTAGAATATAAAGCTTGTAAAGTCGTTCCAAGTGAAAATTAAAGTACTTAATAACGGTTATTAGTTCTATTTTTTAAGATGAAGAAATCTTGAAGTTCACTCTTAATCTTATCATAGAATTAGGGGCACCTAAAATACACAAATAAAATTATTTTTTTTTGAGTAAATTTCAAGATTTCAAGACTTAGGATGTTCACGAAGAATCTAATTCTATTTGGGATAAAATAACAAACACTATTAAATAAGTGTAAAAGATCTACTTAGAGAATCAAAAAAGAAAACTTTTTATTAAAAAAAATAATTGGTGGCGGAATAATAGTGTGTAAGAAAAAATAATATATAAGAAGTTATATTATAAAAATGGTATAAATGCAAAATTTTATAGAACTGTGAAAAATATAAAGCAGCCTATAGGGAGTCTAAGCAAAATTTTATAGAACTGTTTTTACAGTCGCATTAGGAGATTTTTGAGTTTTTTGGCTTACTAAACTCTTTAATATTATTTGAAGAACTAAAAAGATGTCTAAGTCAAATAAGAGTATTTTCCCATTTTTAAGAATAAAGGGATGCACAAGAGTGTGAAAATTATAGAAAAATTTAGTTAATGTGTCATACTTTAAAATTATGGGAGAGTGTAATTGAACATAGGTTAAGACATAATAGAAAGATATCTCATTATCAATTTTTATTTATGTCGGACAAGTCTATTATGGAAGCTATATATTTATTGAGAGGTTTGATGGAGAAGAACAAAGAAATAAGAAGGATTTACATCTGATTTTTAAGGTTCCAAGAGAAATTCTTTGGAGAGTTCTAGATAAAAAAGGTGTTGATATGATGTATATTCAAGTCATTAAAGATATATATACTATAATTGTTACTTGTGTTCGAGACCAAGTATTTTCCTATTTTAGTTTTATTACATTAAGGATCGACTTTAAGCTATATATTTTTTGCTTTAGTTATGGATGCTCTTATTTGACATTTACAGAAGGATGTACCTTAGTGTATGTTTTTCATTGATGATATCCTTCTTGTGGATAAGTTTAGAGAAAGAGTTCAAGAAAATTTGAATTATGGAGGTCCACATTGTAATATAAAGGCCTTTGTTTGAGTAGATCTAAAATTAAACACATGGAATGTAATTTTATAGTAATACCTCTAGTGGTAGAGTTGTAACTATGGGGGATCAAATCATTAAAATGTATGAACGCTCTACATAGTAATGTTATAGATGTGGTAGAGTTTTATAGTAATACCTCAAGTTTGTTGCTCAAAGTATGGTGATATAGATGTGAATGTTATTAGTAGAATTCAAGTTGGTTGGTTAAAGTAGAAGAATGTTTCGGGCTTATTGGCCACATTAAACATCGACGATCTGATGATCCGATTAGAAGAGTGGATGTTTTAGATTCAACTTATGTTAAGGCAAAGGTAAGCCAAAAAAGACTTGGAATATTGTATAAAAAATGATCTTAATCTATTAGAATTAAATGAAAATATGACACTCAATAGGACACAATGAAGAATAATGATTAGTGTTACCGACACCACTTAGTGTGATAAAAACTTGTGGTTGTTATTGTAATAAAGTGTTTAAATACAACTATCAATGAATGTGTAAAGAGTATGAGATTGCATGTAGGTCTTCTAAAGGCCTTTTGGGTAATGCAATTAACTCGACATATCTAATCAATCAAGTATTACTAGTTTGACTCAATTTTTAGCTTCCTAAGGAAACTTAGTGAAAAGAAAATATTATCACATTTAATGATTTTAAATTTTTTATCATATATTGACTTAGATCCGATCACTAGAGATAATTTTGACTACAAATTGAAGGAGTGTTACTTCACTAGATATCGTAGATATAAATTCTAAGATGGCGAAGGAAATAAATTATTAGAAATATTAACTTCAATCAATATGCATTATAAAAATAAGACATACAGTACAATAAAAGACATTTCCACTCCCTAGCATGTTAAACTAAAGAAGGCAATTTTCTAAAACTTAAGCTAGAAAACACGTAAAAATTTTTAAGAGAAACTTGAGCCTAATACTCCTATGATCCAAGTTAATAGATCACATAAAAACTCACAAACCAACAAACAATTATTCTCCTTCATATTATTACTTGCTTTTTACAGATGCAGAAGATTTCAAATTATACAATGAAACTATAAAGGTAAAACATTTCGTCAAGTGGGAACTGCTATGAAAGAAAAGACTAATCTTTTTATAACAGTAACACCAAGACCACTAAACCAACAAACATTATTCACCATATTATTACTTATTGATATAAATGCAGAAAAGTTTGAATAATACAATGAAACAATACAGGTTAAATATTCTATCAAGTGAGAACTTGTTATGAAACTAAAGTTAACTAATTATAAAAAAGCATCACAAGAAAATGGATATAAAAAGTGAAAAAGGCATAAATAAAAAACAAAGAAAACAAGACAAGGTCAAAAATGGATATTAAACTTATAGAGATATATATTTTTAAATAGTTAAAATAATGACTATTCATTTAATATTAAGCATTATTGTAGCAAGAAAATATACACTGCTAACAGATAAATATTAACAAAACAACGTTTCTCTAAAGCGACTATGACGAATAATCTATATGGGGCAACCAAAAAAATTTATTGAACCAGGAAATAAATTCTTATGTAACTAAAACCATTCATTGCTTAAAGCAAACACATTGCTAATGTTACCAAAAGTTTGATGAGTTCACGCACTGGATTGAAATTTGCATATGTAATGTCAACTACAACTATTATGTTAAAGAAACAAGAAAATTGTATTATTTTATTATTACATGTAGATAATATATTAATTATCTAAGATGACACGTAAGAGATCAAAGAACTAATAATATAAATGTTAAAGGAGTTTGACATGAAAGATTTGTGGAAAATAAAAAAAAAACATTTTCGTAAAGGGAATAGATCGTAATATAAGGCCAAATGTTAAACATATTAAGGGCAAAAATTATAAGTATGTCATTCATTGAGCACTTAAAGTTATCTAAGAAATTGATGATAATGATTGAAAAAAATAAAGAGCACATGGCTAATCTCAAATGCATTAGTTGTCGATTTTCTTATATAGAAGTACATATATTACACAAACAATACATGTCTACTAAGGAAAAGAATGTTGAGAAGATGTGCAATGGACATTACACAATTCAAAATACTTTATCAAATATTCTTTATAGTTTAAAAAACGACTTAAAACTGGTATATTAATTCAGACTCTAATCTGGAGATTAACGTGTTGAGTTTAATTTCATTAATTTTTCTGTCTAAATTTGATGTTGTTTTTAAGATTTATGACTACCCATATAAGATTCATTCACATTTATTTTTTAAAATTGAAACTAGATAACTCAATTCACACTTGATCTTCCTAGATGGAGGCTACATAACTTTTTTCTTAATTTATTTTTCAAGATGATAATCGTCAAACTCAAGCTTTTTCCCTACATCATGTCTTTAGCACTATATAAAGACAAAATCGTATTATGTTGAACATCTAATAATCATAAGTAAATAAAGAGAACGAGAGAGAAGAAAAAGAGAAGGAAAAAGAGGAAGAGACTAACATTATAGAAAAGGACATAAAAAGAGAAGAAAAAGTAGAATCAATGCTTTGCTCTCCACTTCCAACTCACATCTTCACAGCTGGTTTGATGTTCCCTCTAAATCATTAATACATTAAAGTGATATTATTTTGCTTTATTCATATAAAGTGTTATCTCCAAGCGCCTCTTTTTAATGTTTGTAAAAATTTGAACAGTGTGAACATAGCCACCAGTGAATCTCTACGAATCATATAAAATTGCCACATATTTAAAATCTTTAATGCTATGTTATTACTAACCTAACAGTGTTTGCCCCTAAAAAAAACAGAATCTATGAAATATTTTTTAGGCAAATTGCAATAATATTCTGATTATTTATTTTTTTTTACTATTTTATCACAGTGCTAACCTTCCAGTACTAAAAGGATATTATCTCCTATAACTCTAACTTGTGCAATTTGTTCAAATTTATACCACTGTAGATGTAAAAGATTTAATATTTGAACCACTTAAAATTTCTCCGCATTATGAGAACTAAGATTTTCATGCATTTTTTTCTCTTAATATTTATGCGGCCTACTTAATCCATTTAACATTGTCCTTAACATCGGAATAATAGCCTAAATAGCCATGCATGACTGATACCTGATACGAGAAGTTTGTTCAAAATGAATTTATCAAAATAAAGAAAATCAGTATAGTTGTTTTCATCACCTTGTGTAGAAAAAACTTCACATCTCCCACTTTTACAATGATGTCACTCGCCAACTCAGTTGCCACAAACCTGCAAAGGCAAATGTTTTATTTAAACAGACATAAACCAGAAGAGAGGAAAGAGTGTTAGGAAGGTGGGGCATTAAATAAGTGGGAGACGGCCAACCATTAAAAATCATTTGGCCCCCAAGTGGAAGCTCAATAAAATTTTATTTTACAATTGTCTTTTTTTTGCTCTCCATATTATTATGAATAAATTTTGCTGATTTTATAACAAGTTATACAGTTGATAATCAANAGAAGGTGGGGCATTAAATAAGTGGGAGATGGCCAACCATTAAAAATCATTTGGCTCCCAAGTGGAAGCTCAATAAAATTTTATTTTACAAATATCTTTTTTTTTGCTCTCCATATTATTATGAATAAATTTTGCTGATTTTATAACAAGTTATACAGTTGATAATCAAAGAAAATTACAGGCACAGAGAATTTGTTTTCTAATTTCTTCGCTTCTTATCATCTACAATCCATGATGAAACCAACAAGTCGCACAGATCTACTCTGTAACATAGAAACATATCTATTTATTCTTCAGACAAAACAAACAACAAAATCAATTATCATTCATGTCACATGATATAGAAAATTTAGTTCAAAAAACGTTATTTTGAATTAGTCAGCCAAACAAGATTGGTAAGGCTGTTGTGCCTCCTGCAGCAGCAAAAATCAGGCATGCAGTCTCCAAGAAAGCATGGTGGCAAATAGAACAATGTGCTTTTTCATAACAAGTTGAGAAAAATTTTCAATTAATAAGAAGGCAGAAGATAAAAAATCATCNGAAACAACAAAATCAATTATCATTCATGTCCCATGATATAGAAAATTTAGTTCAAAAAACGTTATTTTGAATTAGTCAGCCAAACAAGATTGATAAGGCTGTTGTGCCTCCTGCAGAAGCAAAAATCAGGCATGCAGTCTCCAAGAAAGCATGGTGGCAAATCGAACAATGTGCTTTTTCATAACAAGTTGGGAAAAATTTTTAATTAATAAGAAGGCAGAAGATAAAAAATCATCCCTTATACTTGAAAAATGTTTTACAAAGAATATGGCTTAAAATTTGAACCAAAAGGAGACAAAGCGAACATGTTCTTTTCAGTAATTTTTCTATATTTGTAGAATTAAAATTGTATCACGGCCGTTAGTCCATGAATTAGAACATTGTAATCATGGTTTCTTCTTTCGAATAAAACTATAAAGTTGTTGATTCCTTCCATTGTTCTTGCTCTAAAATAATCTAGATGTCTTTATCACTAAACAAATCCAGAAATCGTAATTAGATTTTACTTCTATAAGTGAGTTCAAGAGGACAGATCCAGAAAATTTGAAGGAAATAATGATGCTTCAATAAATAAAAGTGAAAAAAAATCATGTAGCATGCATCATTAAAAAGTGTAAATCGCTTTCTAGAGAGTGTTAAAACACTTTTAATACATGGAAGAAGAGTAAGAAATTTGCCAACGAAGTGGACATTTGGGATCACTTTTGTTATTTATGTTATTTTATATATTTAATTATTTTATTTTGTTTTAAAATAAAATATATTTGGCATATTCAAAAGGGTTTGATATGTTTTTGAAAATACTCAAAATTGTCTAAAAGTGGTTTTGAGTGTTTTAAAAATGCGTTGATTTAAAAACAAAAAACAAAAAAACAACAAAAAAATAATTAATCAAACATATTTTTAAAAATAAACGCAAAGAAATAATAATAATAATTCAAAAAATCCCAAAAAGACCCTAAAAGTTTTACAATATTTTTTTCTCTCAACAGTAAATATAAATAAATTGGGTCAATGGTGAACTATGGATGATATTACTTTTTCTATAATAAATAAGAAATTGCAAACTAATATTGATCATCACATAATAGTATAAATAATGATAACGATGATAATAATAGAAATAATAATAATAATAATAATAATAGCAATAATGACTATATCAACTTATCCTGCAAACTAATCATTCGATGGTGTTGCAATACACACTAATCATTTGATGGTGTAGCAAAAGAAAGGAAAAAAAAAGCAGAGAAACTGCCATAAATTGCTGTTTGATATGCCACCAAATATGAGCATCAAACAATACGGGATCAAACTTCAAGAGCATCCATTTCAGAAAAACGTAGATTTATACCTAAGCACTAAATCCCTCAGCTAAAACCATTTAAATCATTTTGTCCATAAAACAAGTCATAGCTATCAGCTTAGAAAACTAGAAACTCCACTTTGCCAAATGCAAACAAGAACAAAAAAGACTTTTTTGCTCCGTGAAGCATTACAATGAAAATATATTTCAGATCCAACATTCAAGATTAAATTTTTAAGAACTCTTACATATTGTTGTCGCAATCTGTTTGGAAGGAATCGGGCTTCGAACCAAGCTTCATAAACTTCATCTTCTTAAATTAAAAAACACGACTTCGATAAAAGTTTCAGAATATGGAGAACAAGAAACTCTTCTTCTCAACGCAAATTGAGGCAGAAGACAGAAAGCAGAAGAAACGTCTCTTCAACTTTTTCTTAGCAGATAACACAAGACATGGAATCAGAGAGTGGACTGATGGACGAAGATGAAGAACAAAGCACTGTGTAGGCCAGCGAGCAATAATTATAAAGGGGAGACAACCACGAGCACTAAACTNCAGAACTAAGTGGAGAGAGAAGCAGGCATATAAACTTCTAATTAGTCTCCCTTCTTTACTTTTCCGACTCCTTTCTCTGCTTTTTATTGCGCCATTTATTGTTCTTTATAGTCTTCTGACTGTCCATTGAGAGCTACANCCATTATTTATGTTTTTGTTTTCAAACAAGATAGTAGATTGTAGAGCATATGCTTAAGGAATCTCATCAACTTGCAGAAAATAAAGTAGACCAATATGTTAAAAAAATAAACTTACTAAATACGCCACCAAAAATTAAATGACTAAAGATTAACTTAGAGGAAAAGGGCCCGGAAGAAGAAGAAGGAGCAGAGGATGGTGAAGTCGAACCGACTATGAAAATGCAGAAAGAATCCAGAACCAGCGCTTGAATAGAAAAAACAAACTTTTAAAAGAGGGAAAACGAGAGGAGAGCCACCTTACAAAGCCATTGCCATGGCTTCTATGGTTGTCTTCTATAAGTAGGCATTCTCCACACCAGCATTCAGCAGCAGAGACCCCATCATGCTCCCTCCATGGAGTACACCTGCTCTCTGCTCCCTGTCAGTCTTCCCGGGAAAACAACAAACAACCTCACAAACTAAAAGCAAACAGTTTCAGAAAAAAGAAAAAGAGGAAGAAACCGCAAATCTAACGACTTCAGCCTTCTAACAAACAATCACAAAGGCCAAAGCTTTCATCCGCCATCCAACTCCCCTCTCCTCTCCTCCTCTCTACT
>JXCR01142692.1:2573-67112 GCA_002079205.1 Phalaenopsis hybrid cultivar
GTGTGCATTGGAGACTGTGGGAGAACTCCATTGGAAGGAGGGATCCCAAGCAATCCACAGATCAAAACCTGAAAATAGTACTTTCTACTCAGTTCAATCATACATTCATAAATAACAAGAGAAAATTTTAGTAGATATATATACCATAAATCCGAGGATGAGAATATCGTAATGGNCTGCCATAGATCTCCAAATTGGTGGCTTGCTGCCTTATGCTTTCCTTGGAACTTTTAACCAACTTCTTCCGAATCAACTGCAAACATCAGATTCCGTTATTTCAAGAACATAACCAAAACACCGCATCATGTAAAACTAGCAGCCAACACTGGAGTGGTTCATCACACCTGCCTTTTCAGAACAGCTAGGCTCTTTGTGTGCATTGGAGACTGTGGGAGAACTCCATTGGAAGGAGGGATCCCAAGCAATCCACAGATCAAAACCTGAAAATAGTACTTCCTACTCAATTCAACCATATATTCATAAATAATAAGAGAAAATTTTAGTAGATATAAATACCATAAATCCGAGGATGAGAATATCGTAATGGTAGGCAGAGGGGTTCTTAAGATTGTATTCTTTCTGTTGCGCCATTTGAGAAGCGACGCTATGGTCAAAAAAGTAGAGGCCCGTGACCATTAGAGCAGGAACAAGCGCACCAGCGATGTAAACCGGGGGCACCGAGAACAAATCCTGCAGTTATACAAGCTAACTTCGTTGACCTCAAAATATTATTTTTTCTTTGTAGAGCGTGTCTGTACTGTTATATATTACTGTAGACTAGGCTTGTGTACCTCTGCAACTGTCCAGTGGTGCAGCGATTTGGATTCCCACGGAAGTGGGCTGAATAACCTCCTTGGAACTCCAGAAGGCACTTTGCTTGGAACAGTATACGACATTCCACTCCATACAACTACCATCAACGGTACTCCGTAGTCAGCAATGAAGCTTCTTAACCAACCTGTAGAGGCACTTCACGTTAATCTGTATATCAAGAAGCTTGTGCATAAATTAAATGCCTATTATGAGAAGAAGTTTTACAAACCAGTGCCGTAACACCATGTTCTAGCTCCTCTGCTTTTAAGACAAGTATACAGGAGACCAAAGGCAAAAATTATACCCAGTAATCCGTTCACATATAACCATTCAAACTTGTACCAAGGTAGTCCTGAATCTTCGCCTTTGGGTACATTAAACTCACTAACCAATCCCTGCATTATATATTTAGCGCTAAATTTTTTACTTCATGATTTGTGAGCATAATTAAATCAAATCTTCTTTATGAAGTACTGAGCAGAGATTGGCAAAGCACCTTAATTGCTTGTTGAATGAAAAAAACTGCAATCAGCGTCCCAAAAAGTTCGCCAGCAATCCTTGTAAATCTTGTTATTATTGCAGAGGCATTCAAGAGTGCAAGAATAAATAGCATGCATGAAGTCCAAATGCAAACCCTAGATCATAGAGAAATTAAACTTTTGTGAAGCAAAAGAAAGAAAAGATAAAAAATAACTGTTTGCAACTCTTAGAATGTATTACCATCCACTCCACGCCAAAAACAAGTGAGGGCCCAGATCGACACGCCTACTTGCAAATTTATATAGATATGTGTACATTATCACGGTAGGCTCAGCAACACCAACAATTAGCATAGGTTGTCCCCCAATAATGGAATGTATAATTCCACAGATAGCGGTTGAAGCTAGTGTTTCCACTGTGCTCAACACCCCATCTGCACAAAAAATATGCATAACAATAAATAAAAATGCAGCTCTAATCTTCTATTCTCATTTCAATTTAACTATACCAAGCATCTACCTGTATCCTTGCTGAGCTGCTCCCCAAAAGCAATGACTGGAAGAGCAGAAGCAAAAAAGATGTATGTTGTAGGAGCCAAAATCCTGAAATAAATAAACATTAAGTTAAATTGTTCAGAACTGAAAGAGAATCAGAAATAGCTAATTCATAAATGTATTGGGTATGCAACTTTTTAACCTGAATCCAGAATGGAAACCCCTTATCCAGTCTTGTTTGTAACATGCTGCTCTACCTTTGACATCCTTGATGATCCCTTTGAATGGAGATCTTATGCTATCCATTTCCTACACTTAGTCTTCAAAGGGTGAGTTATATATGGAAGCAAAGGAATCATAGGATTGAAGCCGAAACTCATGTCTTATTGCATCGAAATTTATGCTAATAAGAGTTTGGATTCAAGAATTTTTAAAATTTTAAATTAAGTTTAGCATACAAGCATTTGGTTTAAAAAAAAATTTCAATGCAAGTGTGTGCGCAAATTAAATTACGTGAGCTTGGTCCCCTTTGATCTAAACCCCATAGTAAACGACATTAGGATTGATGATTGAATTAGAATCAGGGGCTTCATGTAGTTTGCATGCAGCTTTATAGGTCTTTGGTGTATGATATTTGATAAGCTAGAAAAACCTATCTTTGAAGAGACTGATAAATGATGCTGAGTCCTCTGACTTACTGGGTAATTTGTTAAAACACGTGATAGTATTTGACTTCAATATCATATATATATATATATATATATATATATATATATATATATATATATATATATATATATATTATTCAGTTTTAGGATTTATATAGGAATTCTATCATTTTCTACTTTTGATGTGGGAGAAGGTTTTTTATGTAGATAAAATATTACGTATGGCTTTCATATGTACGGATAACAGATCAGATTCGATCATCGCACTGTATGGTCGTTCAATTTCCTCAAATATATTAGCCTCCGCACCTATAGATGATCGCACGTATTATTTGCCCCCTTTATGTGACATCATTTTTACGACACCTGTTTCTAGAAATGACTCGTGAAGAAGCCTAGTATTTTATAACCCCTTCGACCATACTATAAACTGTATTATATATTCATTTTGGCTTGGTGCGTTGCATGCCTTGGCCGAATATTTTCAACCGCTTCTGTCTTCAGGTGATTATAAGTCATTTATATTCTCTTAATATTTTAAAAACCTAAAAACCTGTCAAAATCGGCTCTTTGATCGGACCGCCCCTCTCTAAATCCTCGACGCAGCACTTTCTTTTTTTCCACGAATCAAGGAAATGATGCATATTGTTATAGAAATGAAACGCCATTAACATCGTTCGATGTGAATTTTGAGATTTGAAATAAATTTTGAGATAATTTCCGAGGAAGAAATATTCAAATTCTGATTCAAAGTCATCTTGAATTATGACTTCAGCAAACTTACAATCGAACTTATCGGCTTGATTAGATAGATCAAATAATATCAAAATTGATCAAATCTGAATCAAATCAACCTCAAATTATTTGAGGTTTTTCAGACATAATTAAAATGTCAAACATATTCTAAGTCTGACAAACTTATAGTCAAATCGAGCGTGCAATTCCAACAGGTCTAAGATCACTCAATTCCAACATCATTAAAACACTCAATATAAATTTTAATAAAAAAACTAATATAGTTAAATTATTTTATTTTTTTATTATATATTAGTTTTAAATTTTTTTATTAAAAAATTAAATCGTAATTATAATATTTAATAAATTTTATAAAATTCCATTTATTTGTTAAATTAAATAATTTAAAAAAATGATTGAACAAGTATTATATCTCCAAAAAAGAATTATTATGGGACTCAAAACTCACAATCACAAATACTTGCACTCTACAAACTCGCTAAATGACTGTAGTGCTATTTTTTTTATAAATATTTAATATAATTATTCTCAATAAATTTTTTTTTTACGTAATTGCTGTCTCAGCAGAAGATTTTGATGTATTTAAAATATTTTATTAATGGGGCATTTATTTAAATTAAAATTAAAATTAAAAGAAAATATCTGCTACAGTTTCTGTCAGAATTAGGTAGCTGGCATGAAAGCATTTACTTAAACAGACAAATAGCAAACCAAAAGAGCGGTATGAAGCAAGACTATCTAGAAGCCCATCAAGCGCTAAAATATGCTCCTCCATATTAAAATAAGTTTAGCCAATTATGGATTTGACCGAGCGCGCCCACGAATAATTATATATTTGCGTCGTCTGCTTGCCAAGTGGCCCAACAGAAGTCGTACGTTCTTCATGCATGCTAAGGAAAAAAAATAAGAGGGAAAAAAAATAAGAAACACACAAACCTAACACTACGGATGATCATCCAGCGAATGAATCCGTCTGGCGAACGTCAGATATTCACAACCAAAAGCATGAAACGTGTAGAAGAATAATCTAATTAATGTTAGCTCCCATTGTAATGCCTTCCTTCGTGAGAGAGGCGAGACAGGTGACCATCTATTGCAGAAGATCGACATCATATATCCTTTTTATAGGGCACATACGGAAGGCCGTCGGCAACCAGACTGTTGCGGGAAGCCGCCAGATTGCACCGCCTAGTCATTTTTTCCTTATTTAATTTATAATTTTTTCAAGTTAAAACAAAGCCACCAATAACTTGGCTGGAAAACATATCAGCAGTGGAAGATAGCATGGAAGTTTATACCTATAATCTATCAAGATAATCACAAGTCTATGCAACTGTCGATAAGATAATGATGTTTAATTATTCTAGAAAAAAGACAAATTATTTTTAAATCAAATAAGTAGTTTGATTACATCTTAATTTGATCTCTGAATCCATGGAATATGAATCACAGAACTCTTCTCTGACTCGAGTTCTTCAACAAATAACTAAAAATTTATAAAAATTAATCCAACATAGAAAAAATGAAACGGCACAATTAATTAACAATGTGTTAAATACCACAATATGTATAATACTTGCATAAACTTTACATTAAATTTGACTAACCATGAATGAAGGCAATGGCAGGGATTTTAACGGTCACAAATGAGTTAGAAGTGGCTTCAAACCGCTGCAAGAATTTTTTTTTTTTCGCTATAAAATCCTTTCGTGGCAGATGTTTTAAAGTTTCCGGTTCAAGCTGTATATAGCATTAGTTTGCCATCGATCACAAATGCTTTATATTTGTTACAACTTAGACTACCGCAAAGGAAGTTTATTTTTTAAACTAACACATAATATCTATATTAAATACAAATTTGTAATAAAAGTAATTCCGCTCATTCTCATTTGAGTTTCAACAAGGACGTTTACTGTTAAAAAATCAAACTGATTTTTTCTTGCCCATATTAAAATATTAGTTAATTGAGCCTATTATCTAGAATGGAGTTTCAAAAATTCAAAAGACTTTTTTGTGAAAACGATTTTAAAGAATTATGGAGAAATTTCAAAGGAGTGATTTGGAAAACTTTAGAAAATATAATTAATGACTTTTGTACCAAAATATATAAGAACATTTTGGAGAGTTAATAATAGTAATATGATTTAAATGTGCTGACACAATCCTAATGGGAGTGTTGCTGGTATAAAAATGTGTGATGTGTTTTGAGTTTTGTATCAAGAAAAAAAAAATTATAATGAAGCCTTTTAAGTTGTCAATCTTCTTTTCCTAATGTTCTTCCTTTTATAATAATCTTTTATTTTCAACAAATTAAGTGGTATCCGAACGAAAGTTTCTTTCTAGGCGAAAGTTCCTTTCTAGAGGGATGAGCAAATAAAATATGATCCCCTTTCAAGTCCTAACACTCAACAATATCAATTATGACAGTTAGAGCATCAAGATGAATACGCTTCTGTTATGAGCGGAGACTAATTTGGTGAGCAGCTGGACAAACAACCTAATGCCTATACACCGAGTTGTGGGCACTTTAGCGACCACTTTAGTGCTGCTCAAACAGAAAATCTGACACCGCTTTTGGGCGCATATGCATGCTCCTATATAGGCGCCTATTTCCGAGAGTTTGACGCATAAGCGCCAAGTTTGGGTGTCAATGCGTCAGGGGCGGTTTTCAAGCGAGATTTGGTTTTAATCCTAAATTCAAGCGACAAAAACTTATGATTTGTTATTTCTTCCTTTAGTATTCTTTGAGGATCATCTTAGTGAAGCTGGGGAGTGTTGAAGAGGTGGATTTCAGTTATTCAACTTGATTTTTTGCATCTGTTAGGAGAGGGAAGATCGTGGAACGAGTCTTGTAAGTTTTCTTTGTGTGTGGAGAGAAAAATTGTGTGAGTTCTTTGTAAAACATTCTGAACTTTATATTGAAAATACTTGGTGGAGTGACTCTGTGATTTTTTCCTGTTCTCGGGTATTTTCATGTAAATTCTCGTTTGTTTTTCTGGTTGCTTTGATTGTGTTTCTATTTTAATTTTTTGTTTCAATTTTTATCAAATTTGTGCGATCATATTATTCCGCTGTGTGGTTTAGGATGTGTTTGGGGCAGCTTATGCGTTTCAGGATAAACAGTTTATCCTGAAACGCGACCCATAGGTCGACCACGGGGTTCAAACCACGACGTGTGTTTAGTGTAAAAATGAAACCGCGTTTTCGGATAAGTGGGAAAAACACGTAATCCAAACCGTACCATAGGGTTTTCAAAAACACCCCTGCACTTATAAGCTGCCCCAAACTGACCATTAGTTTCTAATTGATCCTAAGCCTCCGTAAAGTTGGAAATTATTCGTTGCAGATTTTTTATCAACTGGTATCAGGGCAGAGTTCGATTCAAGTGGGACAAATGGCTGAAGAAACATGATTCAAAGTGGAGAAGTTCAATGGTGAGGCCTTCAATTTCTAGAAGATGTAGGTGGAGGATTTGTTATATCAAAAAAAAAAAGTATTTTCCACTACAAGGAATCACATGGAAGCCTGAGTCTATGCCTATGGAAGAATGAGAAGTGTTGGATTGAACGACACTGTGTTTGATCAAATTGACACTTTCTTCATCTGTTTTGTTCAACATTGTGAATGAGAAATCTATGGTAAATCTATTGATGGCATTGGCTAAGATGTATGAAATATTTATTCAGCATGATAATGGTTGAAGACAGTTCAGTGACAGAGCATCTCAATAACTTCAACACTATGATGAGCCAGTTATGTTCTATAGGGATCAAGTTTGTGATGAGGTCAGAGCACTGTTGATACTATCTTCATTGCTCGATAGATATGATGGTTTGGTAACAACATTGAGTAATTCTTCAAGGTTGAAAGAGGAAGTTCATATAAAAACAATGAATGGTGAATCTTCAGATTTTGCATTGATTGCTGATAACAGAGAAAAGAATTTGGGCAAGAATACATGAAATGACAGATCCAAGAAAGGAAAACCCAAGTCAAACATAAGAGAATGTTGGAACTGCTGTGAGAAAGAACATTTCAAGAATGATGGTAAGACTCAAGGGAAAGTTGGTGGTGGAGGACAGTAAAGTAGTCTTTCTACTAATGTCTCCACAAGTGAAATTCAAAGTGACTCCATGGTGTTATCCCTGATCAGTATTGAATTCTGAATAGTGGATCTAGGTCCTTCTTTTCATGATTTCTCTAAAAAGGAGGTATTTAAAAACTAAACTCAGAGTGATATAAAGAAAGTTTATTTGAGAGAAAACAATATAGCTGAAAAGGATGATGATGATATAAAGTTACTGAATGAAATAATTTGGAAGCTTACTTAAGTAAGACATGTTCCATGTTTGAGGATAAATATTATTTCTGTGAGCCACCTGGAAAAGACAGGACTCGTGATTACTTTCAAAGGTGATTCGTGGAAGATGACCAGGGAGGCATTAGTGATGACTAGAGAAAACATTGAAGGTACTCTTTATCTGATCAATAAAATAAATGATTTCATTTTTGCGGCTAGAATCAGGGTAGATGCAGGTCAATGGCACAATAAGCTTTGCCATATGAGCGAGAAACATTTGAAGTTCCTACTTTTAAAAAATAAGTTTCATGGTCTAAGATCACTTGATCTGGATTTATATGAAGATTGTGTTTATGAAAAGTATAAAAATGTTTCTTTCTCCAAGAACGGGTCAGTGATGCAATCAAAGAAACTGAAGTTACTGCATACAAATATATGGGGTCCTAATGCAGTTTAGTCAATTGGAGGTTTTAGTTATTTTGTCTCGTTTATGAATGACCACACGAGAAAGGTATGTTTTTATTTCTTAAAACAAAATTTTGATATATATGAAAACTTTAAGAAGTGGAAGGCTATGATAGGATTGAGACACTACTGATCATATTTGTAAGGACAACTTGAATCTGTTTAACTATGTCAGAATGGTATTTCCTCATAGAATCAACAACATCATAGATCTTAAAAAGTTTACTGAAGAGGAAAGACAAGCTAACAAATGGAGTTGCCAAAACATCAACAATTGCTTGCTTTCCTTACCAGAAGTTGGTCTCTCTTGCTCAACTACATTACCAGAGGAAAGGCCATCCGTGAGAGAAGTCTCTACAAAGTTACGTGCAATTAGGGTTGTCAACCTTCAAATCAATGGAAATATTGAGATCTCCTAGGAAGATCAAGCCAATAAAAAAGAAATAAGAATTATTATGTCAATCAGTTTATGTTTTATTAATAGCTTGCTTAGGCCTCTACCTTCTTATAATTATGATATTAATAAACTTGTATTGCCGCAACGAAATATTAACTATTTTTAATAGATTTATTTTAACTTTTGTTTAAAAAACTTTTATACCAATAATTATATATATATTTCCTCAAATTTTATGCATACTTTCTTTCCTTGGTGTATTAAAAATCGATCAAATGTGCCAAATTTAAGCTAAAGGAGGGCTTTCAAATTTACCAAATCCTTATACTGCGTTCAAGTTACATCTAACTAAATGCTTGTTTTTAAAATTATTAGCCTTTTATTTACATTACATCCACAATACAACTAAAATGCTCTAGAATATTCTTTATAACATTGTCTAAAAATTTTTGCAGGTTTGTCACCATTGTCGCCCCTCCTCGTTGTTTTTTCTCATTGCAAAAGTATAAATCATCAAATACATTAAAACCTCGTGTGCACGTTATTTTGATGTAGTAGGAAAAATTTGCCTATTAAGTACATGTGCATGATGTTCCAACGCGGAGTAGAAAGCCTGCAAAATAAGTTCTCATGTGTTTTGTTGCAATGCAGCACCGATTTTTCTCAGCCCCTTGTATTAAATTGTGATAATTTGCCTTGCTCGATCTGGTACGAAGGTATCTCACAAAATTGCTGAAGTGCTTGCTTGTATGTATTTTTTTAGCATTTTTCATAGCGTGATAGAGATGACGATAAAATGGGATTGTCAACTTAGTCCCACACATTTTGTTAGCATGACAAGTAAAGCCTATTCTATTACATGGGTTTGCTTTTGCAGGTTCTAAAACTCATACATGAATTTTCCTGCATGAAAACTAGTCATAGCCATACATATATTTTTAATGCCAGGGGCAGTTCATTTTTTTTATTAAGTACCTTCCCCCATTGCAAAGGTCACACTGCTCTGTTTAGGACGGCAGTGTGGTGGGGGCACTATTACAATTTTATCTGCCTGGACAAACTTCATTTCTATAGCTTTTTTTTAAATGGTGCCATTGAATCCTAAGATTTTCCACCGATCTGAATTAAGTACAGTGGCAGGCCCAAACCGACCAGACATGCTGCCAAATTTCAGCCTTAAGGAGTGCACAATTTAAGCAAAATGATTTAATTAAAAATACAGCTAAATGAGATAAATAAGATTTTAAATATGAATTGATAAAGGTCAAATTATATAATAAAAGAGAAATTATTACCGCTGCCAGGCCAGGCCAGGCCAGTCAATACGAAGAGAGTAGATGTTAGTAAATGCTCTTCATAATGCATGTTAAATAAAAAATAAAAAATAAAAAATTTAGAAGAGATAAGAATTCATATTTTTTTTAAAAATTTTTCTTTTCTCAATAAAGTAAATATCACGTGGGTTATGGATCGAACACGTGGCCGCTGGAACAATCTGAGGCACTCGGATGCATTTTTAGCTTTTCGAATCGGTCCCTATGTACCTCCCTCCCCTGTCTTCTCCTTCTATCTCATCCAACAAAATAACAATGTCAAGAACTCATCTAAAGCTTCTTCTTCTGTTCTGCATTCTGCTCATATGGCTCGGCTTTCTCGAATCAGCCAACAATATCGTTACTCATCTTCCGGGATTTGAAGGCAGACTCCCTTTCTACTTNCTATGTTCCTTCCTCCCCTGTCTCCTCCTATCTCATCCAACAAAATAGCAATGTCCAGAACTCATCTAAAGCTTCTTCTTCTGTTATGCATTCTGCTCATATGGCCCGGCTTTCTCGAATCAGCCAACAATATCGTTACTCATCTTCCGGGATTTGAAGGCAGACTCCCTTTCTAATTGGAAACAGGGTGAGCGCTTTTACGTGTTCTCAATTTTTCATACTTTTCCTGCTCTAAATTTTTGTTTCCGCTCATATAGAAACACCAATTAATGTGCATTGGTAATAGTGAAGTTGATCGGCGGTTAGATTTTATTCATAAATGTTACATGTCTGTGCCTATGAAGGTATGTAACAGTCGATGAGGTTCGCGGCGCACAAATTTTCTACTATTTCGTAGAATCGGAGAAGNAGGTAATAGTGAAGTTGATCGGCGGTTAGATTTTATTCATAAATGTTACATGTATGTGTCTATGAAGGTATGTAACAGTCGATGAGGTTCGCGGCGCACAAATTTTCTCCTATTTCGTAGAATCGGAGAAGAGCCCAAAGGTGGATCCATTGCTAATATGGCTCACCGGCGGCCCTAGCTGCTCCTCCTTAACCGCGCTAACTGCGGAAGTTGGTGAGATTTTTAAGCTTTTGTTGCTACATTTTTTTTTTTAATGTTGGGGTTAAAATTATGACTACTGTTACAGTGGTTAACAATTTTATAATTAAAGATATCTAATTGTCTCCTAATTCCTCCCCCCACCTAATAAGCGGCAGTTGTTTGGTTGCGCAAATTAGCCTAGATTCAATCATGCCACATGAATCCTATCCTATTTTATTATTGAATCCAACTTTTCCACTGTTTTGTGCTAAATCCTTGATTTAGTAAATTTTAGGGGAAGTAGGATTTAAATGATTTACACTTCTCTTTATTGTGGCTCTTATTCTACTTATTTTTAAATTCTAAATCTTGAAAATTGATGTATGCCGAAAGGTCCCCGCGGTTGAGTCATAAATTTAGCATTATAGCTTTACAAAAAAACCCAACAAACACTCACGTAGTTAAAAAGTAGTAAGCAGGAGGAGACTCCTCAAATTTATTTTTTGCAGAAAATCATAAAAAAATGGAAAAAATCACGGGGTCTAGCCCAATTGAAACAATACATAATGAATGGTGATTATACATGTCCACTCTTCTCCTGATTTTGGGAATATAAAGCTACAAAGGTGATCGTTATAAATGTACAACAGTGTTTCAATAATAATTGTTGTAGTCTAGTTGTAATGAATGTTTTCATCAATGATAATGTGCTACAAGGGGCATAGTTGATTGCTAGAGAGACAACAGTCATCCATGAAAGTTGTAGGCGATGGTCGTAGCATCAACTTGTCGTATAGGCAATAGTTTTTGTGCATTGGGATTCAATCTTTGCCTTCCTTGCTAGTCAAGATCGAGGCCGGTGAAGCGGGATCAAACACGTGTGGTGTAGGGAAAAGATGCAGATAAAAGAAAGGGTTTCAGTGTCGATTGTAGAGAGGAATCCAGTGTGAGGCATGGAGGAGCGACATATGTTCATGAACAGAAGACGTGAGTAGTGCTTGCGTGAAAAGAGAAGCTCGAGTGACATTCTTGCGGTGAAGCAACAAGAGGGTTTTAAAGATTTCTGTATGTTGTGACCTTGTCATTGTTGCTAAATGAAAGTAGCCGTGAAGGAGATAAATTTGGTTCTATATACGTGAGAGACCGACGAAGGCTGAGGAATAATTACATTGGTGATACAGGAGAAGAGTCGCATGAGGCTACACTTTGAGCCGAGTAGTTTTCCAAGTACGCTATTAGCCTTGGCTGCATCAAGCTCGGGTGTGGCAGGTGCCAAGGGGTAGACCCACAGGTGCTACAACTATGGAGAAGTGAGACACTTGAGCATGGTTTGTCCAAAGCCACCCAAGGAGAGAAAGAAATGTGGACGTGAACAACTTAGAGGCCATGATCGTAATAGTGGTGGCCCAACGGGTGGCAGAGGAGACTACCGGGAAAATATGATGATATCAAAGAACAAGAAAAAGATATGGGTAGTCTTTATAGATTAGGATTACAAGTTACTTAAGATTTTGAAGAGGAAGTAGAGAGCGGAAAATAATGTGACTGAGAATGTTTTCACCTTGTTGTCATCCAAGGGGAACACTACTAGTTATGTTCACTCAGTCAAAGGTACTCATGATACACATGTTCTTGTCTCTATATTCACCACAAGATCACCCGAATGTATAGTAGATTCTAGTGCATTTCGACATGTGATAGGTGTCACTAGTGAGTTCTCTTCCTATACTCATCTGACAATTTCATAGAGCATTCAAACTGATGATGGTAGAACACAACACGTGGTTAGTAAGCGTATAGTTTGGTGTACTGATTGTATGGCTTTACTAATATTTTACGTGTTATTCCTTTTCTAGTGAACCTTTTATTCATTGGTGTCTTTATACTCAAACTAAAATGTGTTGTTTCATTTGATATTCCAAAGTTGATCTTTCAAAAGAAGGGGACTCGCCGAAGGCTTGAGGTTGGCACATGACATAGTGGACTCTGGTACTTGGATAGAGAGGGGATGGACTCACACTGTCATCAATGGTTGAGAATGGTTTGGCAGGAGAATCTGAGAGGCTTGTGGAGGATGTTTTGTTGCTACTTCACATACGAATAAGACACTCTTTGTTTAGTCAATTGAGTCATTTGTATTCATTATTATATGAAAAGTCAAATTAAAAAAAAATTGTGTGATGCTTGTGAGTTTGGTAAGCATACCATGAGTTCTTTTGTTAGTTCTGGTAAAAAGAGTTCTTATGTTTTTGATCTGGTGCATTCGGTTGTATGAGAACTTTGTTCTACAACCTCTATGGATGCTTACAGATATTTTGTGACTTCTTTTGATTATTTTTCTCGTGTTACTCAACCATATCTAATGAGAAACAATAGAGATGTGTTTTCCGGTTTTAAAGACTTTCACTGGGCGATTCAGACTCAGTATAGTGTCGTAGTTGATCTGTTAAGGCTTGATAATGAAACAGAGTATACCAACATGACATTTGGGAAAACTTGTCAGCCCAAAGGATATAGTATCAAACCACATGTTCATACACATCGATACAAAACATAGTAGCAGAGAAGAAGAATAGACACTTTTTAGAGGTAGCACGAAGTATATGATCCCAATGAATGTCCCAAAGCAATTGTAAGGGCAAGCAGTTTCGACATCAACTTAATCGATCAATAGAATGCCCTTGAGAGTGTTGGATTGGAAGACTCCTTGTCAGTTGTTGAAAAGAGATAATAATGAGATCCTCTCATTGAAGTTTTTTAGCAGTGTATGTTTTGTGAAGGACAACAGACCATCAATATGGAAACTATATCCTAAAGCTGTGAAGTGTGTTTTGTGGGTTATTTTCCACCTAGAAGGGATATGTTTATTGGAGTCTGATAGAGAAAATACTATTTGTGAGCATGGATGTGTCCTTTAGAGAGTTCGAACCTTAATATGCCGTGGAGGTGACATCTCCTTTCGGTGACTCATCAAATATTGGATGTGTGAAGCGTGAGAGGGAGAGTAGTGATGGTCAGAGATTGGTGCATGTGGAAATGATGTCTTGTCCCGTTGAGTGGGAAGGGTCAACTGTAGAAGAGCCGAAATATGAGTAAAATGAATCCAAAGGTGGAGGGATTCAAGCTTAAAGGGAGATGAGAATGTATACAATAAGGAGGAGGCAAAATGAGGGAACAGTGTCTAACGTGTCACTTGTGCCATCAGGTCCCTTGTCTCGATCTACCCCGACTCCTGAGACACCTACACCTTCCCCTTCAGAATCTGATTGCCCAGGTGATATGATTCCTCTCTCTTCTCCTCTCACTCCCATGGCTTTAAGGAGGATCTCTCGCAGCATTGCGGGTTATTTTCCTGATTTTTTTGTTTCTCACATGACATTTGCTCGGTTTGTCTCATTTTCTAACATATAATGTGTATATGGAGCATTCATTGCACCTTTAGACACTATTTCTATACCCAAGTCTTGGCATGTAGCTAAAAAAATTTCAAAGTGGAAGACTGTCATGTTGGAGGAACTTGGTGCTCTCAATAAGAATAGGAAGTGGGAAATAGTACCATTACATGCGGGAAAGGGCCATTAGATTTTCATAGTAAAACAAAAATTAAAAGGGAAAGTGGAGCGTTACAAGACACGATTGGTGGCGAAATGGGACTATCAGACATATGACATTGATTATGACGAGACTTGTAGCTATAGTGAGATGAGCACAGTGAGGGCACTGGTTTTTTTTATTGTGAATGGTGGGTAGAGGTTACACCAACTTGATGTGAAGAATGTTTTTCTTCATGGTGAGTTACTAGAGGAGGTGTATGAGCGTACCACTAAAATTCAACACAAGTCAAACAGTGGGCAATGTGTACAAACTTAAGAAGTTGTTTTATGGCTTGAAGCAGTCTCCTTGAGCATGGTTTGACAAATTCAGAAAATTTATAGCGGACATGGGATATCAGTAGATCAATGTCGATCATCTGGTGTTCTTTCGTCAAAATGGTGGTCTCACCATGTTTGTTGTGTATATTGATAACATGATTATCATTGGTAATAATGCGGCAAAGATTATTCAACTAAATGTTAGATTGGACAAAGATTTTAAGGTGAAGTTTTTTGGACAGTTTAGATATTTTCTTGGGATTGAGTTGACTCATGGGCCAGAGGAGATGATCTTATCTCAGAGAAAGTATATATAATATTTTCTCACAGAAATAGACATACTGGGATGCAAGCATGTAGTCTCTTAGATTGATCACAAGGTCAAGTTGAGTGCAGAGACGGGAGAGCCACTTGATCACGAGAGATATAAGAGATTGGTGGGTCGTCTGGTCTATCTAAGTCACACGCGTCTTGACATCTCATTGGCAGTGAGCGTGGTGAGCCGCTATATGCATGATCCTAAGAAGGTTCATATGGATGAACTATATCGCATTATGAGGTAAGTGAAGAGTTTATTAGGGAAGGGGTTGATCCTTAGGCAGAATGGGCATGTAGACATTAAGGGCTATTGTGATGTTGACTGGGCGAATTGCGCAGATTACGGAAGATCCATCTCAGGATATATTGCATGTTTGTAGGGGTCAACTTGGTCGCTTGGAAGAGCAAGAAATAATTGTAGTAGCGAGGTCAACAGCAGAGACAGAATATAGCTACAGTTTATCAGGGAAGGGGTTGATCTTCAGGCAGAATGGACATGTAGACATTGAGGGCTATTGTGATGCTAACTGGGCGAAGTGTGCAGATTACGGAAGATCCATCTCAGGATATTGCATGTTCGTAGGGGACAACTTGGTTGCTTGGAAGAGCAAGAAATAATCTGTAGCAGCGAGGTCAACAGCTGATGCAGAATATAGGGCCATGGCTTTAAGAGTTGTCGAGATGATGTGGCTTAGAGCCTTGTTTGTCAGCAATCAGCATTGCCAACAACCCGATGCAACATGATAGAACCAAATATGTGGAGATTGATAGATTCTTCATTAAGGAAAAACTCAATAACCGGCTATTGGAGCTAAGTCATGCCCCCTAGAGAGCAAGTGGTTGGCTGCCTCATTAAAGGACTTAGTTCTTTAGAATTGTCTAGATTATGTCACAAGATGGGCTTATTAGATATCTCTTGCCCATCTTGAGGGGGAATGTTGAAATTTGTATTTTACTTTGAGGTCTAATTGTAAATAGAAAATATAAAAGAAGTATAGGGGTTATTTGTATAAGGTTTGTATGGCTCTATAGAAACCCAACTCTTGATTGAAAAAAGTAATCATTTCTTTAAAATCATTTATTCTGTTGATCTCTGTTATTGTTACTGTGATCAATAACTGTCCACTCCATTGTTTTATCCAAGCTGCCATATGGGATTAAAGGTCCAAAATATTATCCAAGAATAAGTTTTAATTATATTATCAAAGAATTTGAATATTTGTAAATCTATATGATAGCACCTAAAGGATGTATTAGTATTTATTACAACTCGTGGTTCATATAGTTAAAAACAGAATATTTTAAACATAAAACATTTTCTCTAATCTTCGGTTATTATTTGTAAAATATTTGTATGGCTTTATAGAAGCCCAACTCAAGAATGAGAAAAGTAATTATTGCTTCAAAATCATTTCTTTGGTTGATCTCTGTTAATTTTATTGTGATCAATAACTTTCCACACCATTGTTTTATCCAAGCTGCCATATGGGGCTAAAAAGGTCCAAAATATTATCCAAGAATAAGTTTTAATTATATTATGGATTTGGAATAGGGATGATTTCATATGAACTCTTTTTGGTAAATTTTTTTCCGCTTTATTAGAGTATCTGATGCAACGCAAAAGATTAATCGGAGAAAATTTAGTACTCCCGATTGATTTTAGATTTCATTTTAGTTTTTATTTTATTTCATATATTATCGTCTTTATTTTGAATTAAATGATAGGATTTGATTTGAAATTGGATTCATTTCTTAGAACAGAGGTTAAAGAATTAATTTTGAAGTTATCTTTCAGGCAATAAGGACAAGTTGCATTGGGGAAGAAAGCTATGTACATAGAACGAAGCCTGATTGTGCGGCAAATCTCGATATCTTTGATGGGGTAATGAATTAACCAAACTTACTTTATTAAAGCCTTATAATTTTTCTGCTTAGCAATAAATCTTTTAAAAAAATGGGAATCCTCTCATTTTGAAGCTGTCATCACTTTTAATAAATGAGTTCTATGAACCGAGCTTTAATGAATACTTTATTGCATGAACTAAATTCTTTTATCTTAATTTTTCTGCTTGTGTGAGCTTTATCAAGATTCTCTAATTTTGTTACTTAATTTTAATTAATTAAAAAAAATAATAATATAAGAATAATAATAATAATAATAGTAATGATGATATCCTCCTTCTCCTCATCATCATTATTACTATTGATGTTATTGTTATTGTGTGTGCGCGTAACATGATATACAAAAATGCTTGATGACATTGTGAAGAATGAAAATCAACATATATTCTATCTCGATTGTAATTTAATCGGCTTTAATGAAAAATAGTATTAGAAACAATTAATAATTAAATTATATATGATTCGTTCAGTTAAAGTAAAATTTGAATATTTATTAACTCAATCAGTTCATTTGTGCAGTTCTTGAAAGAAAGTTCGATGGAAAATGTATTGTATCCCGCGTGTCCTATGGATTTCGACCCACGGAAGAAGAGATCAGGCATACCTTTAAGGAGGTCTTACCTTCTTGAAAGGAAATATGATAGACTGAACAACCCACCACCTGCTATGAATGTTAAGTGCCCAGTTAAAGTAATTAATTAATTTGATTATTTGATTTTTAAATGACCCTTAGTTAGCGTTATTCAGAAATATATTGATTGAAGTTGCTAATATTTGTAGAGCTAGCTAATAATCTTGCTTGCTACTGGGCAAATAACGGTGAGAGAGGCGCTTCATATCAAGGAGGTAAGCGCTCCATAGATTTCGAAATGATTAATAAAATGTATTGAAGATTCAAAGACGGAGCTTTCGCTGCTGAAAGCTCTCCCTCTACTTTATAGCACATATATTTATAGTTTCATGCGAAATGTATAGCTTGGAAAGAAATGATGCATAGGAATTTCTTGTTGCTAACCAATAACATCAAATGTTTGAGTCTCATCGTTGTGTGAAATGTAAATTTTTTTGTATTGTTGATGTTCAGGGAACTGTGGAAGAATGTATAAGATGCAACTTTGATTTGACTTACAGTTACATCATAAGGAGCAGTGCCCAGTACCACCTTAACTTTACGCATAGGGGACATCGTGCACTTGTTTATAGGTGACTATCCTATTAATTATCTTAGCTAAACATTAATCATTATACAGAATAGACTTTTCAATGCAGAAGGTACTATTTTGATATGTCAGACTCTCTATTTGAGGTGGCATTCTCGATTAGATTTTACTTGTTTAAAGGTTTTTAATTTTGTTTCTAATGAAAGTTTTATAGGGAGGTCTCATATTGTCTCTTGGTGGACATAAATATTGAGATATCAGTCTCGTTGACAAAATAATTCAACATTGGTTGAAAAGAAGGAATTGGTCAAATTTTTGTATGTACATTCATAACATGGGCTTAAATAGGGCAAAAGATATCCACTAAGCCCATCTTGTCACATAACCTAGACACATCTAATGAACTAAGCACTTTAGTGAGCCATTCAACCAATTTCTCTCTAGTGGCTACATGACTTAGCTCTATTAGCCCGTTATTCAACTTTTTCCTTATGAAGAGTCTATCAATCTCCACAAGTTTGGTTCTATCATGTTGCACTGGGTTCTTGGCAATGTTGATTGTTGAAGCGTTGTCACATTACAACTCATTTGAGTTCCTTGGTCCACCTTGAGCTAGACCAACAAGGCTCTTAGCCATATTATCCCTGCAAATCTTAAGCCATGACCCTATACTCTGCCTCTGTTGTTGACCTTGCTACTACATACTATTTCTTGGCCTTCGAAGAGACCAAGTTGTCCCTTACAAACATGCGATATCCTAAGGCATATCTTCTGTCATCTGCACAACTCGTCCAATCAGCATCACAAAAACTCTCAATGTCTTCCTGAAGATCAATCCCTTCCCTGGTTCACTCTTCAAGTACCTCAGAATTTGATTACACTGCATTCATATGAGCTTTCTTTGGATCGTGCATGTAGTGGCTCACCACGCTTTTTGCAAAAGAGATGTTGGGTCGAGTGTGACACATATAGATGAGACAACCCACTAATCTTTAATGCCTCTTATGATCAACCATTCACCTACCTTTGTAGTCAGCTTAGTCTTCTAATCAATTGGAGAGTCTGTAGATTTTGCACCTCAGTATGTTTGTTTCCGTGAGGAGATCTAGTACATATTTTCTCTAGGTCAAGATCATCTCCCCAAGTCCACGAATCACTTCAATCTCAAGAAAGATATGAGCTTCAAGATTCTTCACCTGAAATTCATTTCTCAATATTACCTTTAGTTGGGAAATCACTGTCTTACCATCAACGGTGACAATGATGTCATCAATATACACAACAAGTGGAGTGGTGTGACGACCTTCATGTTGTCGAAAGAATATTGTATGATCTCATTGATCTGTTGATATGTCATGCTAACCATAGTTTTTCTAAACAAGTCAAACCAGACTCGAGAAGATTGCTTCAAGTCATACAATGACTTCCTGAGCCTACACACCCTGCCGACTGTCTGGAGTCTACCGAATCCTGGTGGTATCTTTATATACATCTTCTCCAGTAACTCACCATGAAGAAATGCATTCTGCAAATCAAGTTGGTATAATCTCTACCCACCATTAGGGCTGTGAATTTAGCTCAAAGATTGTTAATTGCTCGAAAATTGATTTGAATTTTGGCTTGGTTCGAGATCAAATCGAAATAAACAAGTCAAGCTACGAGTTAAAACTTTGGATCGAATTTTTTTCGAGCTGACCCGGGTCAGCTTGAAATTGGATCGTTAACTATCTTATTAATGTTAGTGCTGTGAATTTAGCAAATTTATATCACTTGACTATTGATTCAAATTGTGGCTTAGATCGAGATCATATCGAAATAAATAAGTTGAGCTACGAGTCAAAATTTTGGATCAAAATTTTTTTGAGTCGTTAATAGCCCTACTCACCATTCACTACAAGAGAAGCCAGTGTCCTCACTGTCCATATGTCTGATTGTATCCTTTCGCCACCAGTCGTACTTTGTACTGCTCCACCTTCCTATCTTAAGTTTACCTAACTTTGAAGATTCACTTGCACCTAATTGTCTTCTTTCTCACTGGTAGTGACATTATCTCCCATGTTCAGTTTTTATCGAGAGCATTAAGCTCTTCATGCATAGCCGCTTTCCACTTGAGATTCTCCTTAGTAACCTGCCAGCACTTGAGTCTTGAAACATGTCCAAAGATGCAATGAATGCTCCATATAAAATTGATATGTTAGAATATGAAACAAAGTTAGCAATGCATGTTCCCACCTAAAATAATCGGGAGGTTTTCCTGCATTCCTGCGAATGGTCCTTCTTAAAGTTAGGGGATTAGGAGAGGAGGAATCATATCACCTGAGAGGTCTGATTCGGGGGCGGATAGTATAAGTGTCTTAAGAGTCAGGGAAAACCGGGATAAGGAACTGGTTGGCACAAGTGGCAGTGCAAGCACTATTGCCTCATTTTGCTTCCTTCTCTGTGTATACACAATTAGCTCTACTTTAGTATGAATTTCTCCTAATACCACCTCCTTTGGGTTCACTCTCCACATTTTTCGGTTCTTCAATTGATTCATCCAACATCACAAGATAAGGCATTGCTCCCTCGTGTACACTCTTTCACCATTGCTACTCACTGCTTTGCTTCATATATCTAGTGCCTGGCAAGTCATTGATGGTTGAGGACCACCTCTTGGGTGTAGTACGGTTCAAATTCTCTAAATGACACATCCATGGTCACAAATAGTCTCTTCTCTATGTTCTCTAATAGGCATGTCCCTTCTAGGCAGCAGAAATAACTTAAGAACGCACATTTCACTATTTTGGGATCCAATTTCTCTAATGATGGTCTGATATCCTTCATAAAACATATATAGTCAAATACCTTCAATGGGCAGATCTGATTATTATCTCTTTTCACCATCTGACAAGAAGAAGACTTCTAATCCAACACCCTCAAAATCATTCTATTGATCAATTAAGCAATTATCAAAACTGTTTGCCCCCATAAGTGTTTTGGGATATTCATTGTGATCGTCACGCTTCGGGTTACCTCTAGAAGGTGTCTTCTTTTTCTCTGCTACTCTATTTTGTGTCGGTACGCATGGACATGTGGTTTGATGATATTTATTGGGTTGACAACTATTCAATTTTTTTTGCTGGAAGACTGTCTCATTATCAAACCTTACTACTTCATCTCGCTGTGCACTTACAATTACAGGTTGTGTTGTACCATCAGCGGTTTGAATGTTCTCTGGTACTACTAAAGAAGTATAGGAAGAAAACTCTCTAGTAGTATTGTCACATGTTGAGATGTACCAGAATCTATTATTCATTCTGATGATATTGTGGTGGAAATAGAGACAAAAGCATGTGTATCACAAGTACTTTCGTCAGAGTGAGCATAAATGACAATTTTATTCCTTAATGATGACTGATTGAAAGCATACACAACCATATCTTCTGCTACTTTCTGCTCCACCTTCAATATTTTCATACACGATCCTTATTGGTAAAAGCCACACATGTCTCTCCCTCCTCCTCTGTTACCATCAGATTTGCCCAGTAGCCCCTTTGACCCCTTTTTGATCGCCAAGGCCTCTAACATGTCCATGTCTACCTATCTTTCTCCTTAGGTGACTTGGGATAAATCTTGTTTAAATATTGAACCTCACCACAGTTATAGCACTTGCGAGTCTCCCTCTGCACACCTATCATTCCTGAGCTTGAGGCAGTCAAAGCTGATCGCGCACCCAAAAGTTCACTTAGCTCAGATTTTAGCTTTATGTGACTATTGTCTTGTATCATCGCAGCAATAGCCTCATTCTGTGAAGGGATAGTCTCCTGAACTAGGAAGATTGATATCCTCTGATCAAAGAAAGGGCTCTAATGAGCCAGAAACTGTGCACTCCTTATATTTGCAAAGATTTCTCCTTTCTTTCATCCTGGATCACCACAGCTCGATATCAATGAGAAGTGATCAATGTCAACCAACAACAGCTCTAGATCTATGGAGTACTCCTGAATCAATCTATCACTACGTGCCACAACCTCTATCTCTTGCTAAATCTGGAACACTCTGATGAGGCAAGCGATGGAACCATCGAGTTGAGTAACCAACTCTAAAGCAAGGCGTGCGTGTTCCTCCACTCATCTCCCTTAGCACTGTCACTCTTTGGCTCGATCTCCTTCAGGTATCCCTCTGGTTTCTTACCAGAGCAGCCTCGATCTGACGCGACCAACTCAGATGTGTAGTCAGTCCATCGAGCTTCAGATCCATCAGAGGGAGATCTAGCTTTACCAACGCCACTCCCGCTTTTTTGTAGTTTAAAGTCGAAGCCTCTAATCGCAATTGCTGGTTTGCTCCCGCCTCCCTTTGTGACACCTCTAATTGAGATAACTTCGCGAGGCGTCTTTGTCTATACTAGGGTCTAGAGTGTTCCCAAGGGGATGCATCTCACTTGGTTAATTACAACTTTGGTGTTGCCCCAGAATACTCTTGATCCAGGGAGTTTTGCTTACATTTGACAACTAGTACAGGACAATCAAATGACACTTAATTCTTAGAGGAATGCTCAAATGTTTTCAAAGCTCTCACTAAGTCACTGGGCGGATATTGAGTCTCTCACGGTCCCACATGGGTGACGGATTCATTGGCATACAGAGCATGCGAAACAAACAAATCCTAACGGGGAATCTCAATACGTCAAAGCACGTCCGGGTCTTAAGGGCAGAGGATAAATCGTCGTATCTTAAACAAGCGACAGTTCATCGGTAATCAGGTTATCGAAATAACATCAACGGCAACAAGAGGAGCTATATGGCTTAAAGTGGGTAGTAAAAAAGAAAAACGGAGTAATCCATAACAAGTTGAGGTAGCCAGTTGGGGCACCACAAACCCGTCATCCCAAGCTATTAGGATCCTCCTATGTTTACCTGGTCATGAAGGCTGTCGACCCAACACGCCCAGAGATCCCCGGTCAGCGGGTACTACAAAGCGTGACTTGTTCTGAAGGGTTTTCAACAGAATGAAAGAGTGGATTATATAGAGATCTTTTCCTCAATGGTGAAGATGACAATCATCATGATTATACTCAGTCTGGTACCAAAGGAAGATTTGCATATGAAACAGATGGATGTAGAAGCAGCTTTCTTACATGAAGATCTGAAGGAGAAACTATACATGGTGCAACCACAAGATTACAAGGTTTCAAGCAAAGAAGGATCGGTCTGCATATTGAAAAAGAATCTCTATGGCTCCGAGACAGTGATATATGAGATTTGACAGATTTATGTCAGAAAGCAGGAACTTGAAGTGACAGACAGATTATCATTATTTCATCAATCGCTTCGGTAATAGTTATATTTTGCTTATTTTGTATGTGAATGACATGCTGATTGCATGGTCAGATATACAGAAAATCAATGACTTAAAAATGCAATTATTAAGTGAGTTTGAGATAAAAGATTTAGATCTAGTCATAAAGATACTCGAAATGAGAATCATCAGAGACAGAAGTGTAGAAACACTGAAGTTATCTCAAACAGAGTATGTTGAGAAGATCCTATAGATGTTCAACATGAGTGAGGCAAAATCAGTTTGCAACCCCTTATGTTGCCACTTCAAACTAAGAAACTAGCGTCTAACTGCAAAACAAAGCAAGCACAGATGGAGAAAACTTCTTATGCTTCAGCAGTTGAAAGTTTGATGCACGCAATGATTTGTATCATACCAGATATTGCATATGCAGTGGGTGTGATCAACAGGTACGTGGGCAATCTTGGCAGACATCTTTGAGAGGCGATAAATAGATTCTCAAGTACTTAAGAGGAATAGTGAACAGAGCACTGCTATGGAAGTACTGAGATCAGTCTACAAGGATTTGTACATTCACATATAACAGAAGATATGGATAGTAGAAGAAGTACAATAGGGTATATCTATATATTGGGGAACACAGTGGTGAGTTGGGTTTTCAGGTTGCAGAAGATTGCTGGCAAGGAGATGACTTGAATACATAGTTTTATGGCAGAATTGGGCAAGAAACAGGAGATTGGAAAGCTTTAAAATGATAATAGAATACAATTCATTTTGCTAAGAACTTTATTTTTCATGTCAGGACAAACTCGTACAGCTAATGTACTCTCTCCTAAAAGATGGACAATTATTCTTGAAGAAGATACACACAACTCATAATTCTATGAATATGTTGATGAAGATGGTGTCTATTGAGAAAATGAAGCTATGCTTGGCTTCAATTGGATTTTATGAAGGTTGAGACTGGGTTGAGTCACACCACGGTTCATGACTATGAAATTGGTACGAATGGAGGTGCAAATATGGAGGAAAAGTGCAATAAGTCTCCAAGTAGGTGATTGTTATGGTGTGGACCTGATTTGGGGCACCACATGGGAGAACCGAGTGTTAGGTGCTTCAGTGCCAAGTTTTGTTTGCTTCAGTGCCCAAGTCGGGCATTCCTGCGCCCACATGAGCAAGTTGGGCACTTTCGTGTTCAACTGCTGACGCTCTGGCGCTCACGCCTCAGGCATGCCTTTCTTACCCGAGAGATTGGCACTCTAGCGCCCACTTCCGAGTGATCCTGCGATAGGGGCGGTTGATTTTGATTTTGATTTGAGAAATATTTTTTGAGCGACGAAATGAGATTGTTACAGTGCGTGAGTTCTTTGACAAGTTCCTAATAAAGGAGAGAAGTGTCAGAGAGGAGAATTTCGTGTGAGTTTCTCTTGTCGGATTGAGAGGAAGAATTTGGAGCGAAGTACTGTTTGTTTCCTTGATTTTAAAGAGGAAATTTGAGTGTGTTCTCTATAAAGTTTCTTGTTAGGTATGACTCATATACTATATAAGGGACAGATGCTAGAGCCGAGCGGAAGATTCTGTCCAAATCAGGGAAGTTTCCTTATGTGAGTTGGAGGTGAGATACAGGGGTAATTTGGTAATTACATATTGTACTCCAGGGTTTTCTAGGGTTATAAATAGGCATGTATGTAACCCTAGGTGTTATCCCATGTTCTGTATTCTGTACTTTTTTTTTTGAATATTGAAAGAAAGCCGCTGCTCTGCTCTCGAGGACGTAAGCATCTTTGCCGAACCTCATTACATCTCTGTGTGTCCTTCTGGATTTGTGTCGATTCTATTTTTTTTTCGCCCTTATTTCTCAACAAGTGGTATCAGAGCGAGTTTCTAGGGCAGGGAGGAGAAATTTTGTCCGCGCAACAGGGAATAAGAAGATTTGGCCGCAAGGGCAGAGGAGTTTGGTGAATTTCGGGGTTTCGACGATTCAATAAAAGAACTTTGGCGGTTTGCGCCAGATTGTTTGTGCAGGCAGCGAGGAGTTCGCGAAGGATTATTACAAACGCAGGGGTTTGCGAAGGCAAAGCCGAAGACGATTCGCGGGATGAAATCAAGGAATCAAAGTTGTTCGGCGGTTCGGAGGTGTTGCGGGTTTCCTGTTCGCGGGAAACTACAGGCTGTTTGCGGGAACGTTCCCTGCAGGGTATTCACGGGAGTGATCGTGCAAATGCTGCGCGGACGGTTCGCGAGATTACGGAGGATCATAAGGGAATCTTTCACTTATACTAAGGGAATATTCCCCTCGGTTTTTTCCTTAACTATAGGCGGAAAGGAATTTTTTTTTCCTAAGGTGTTCGGCGAGGAGCAGTTATTTCCTTTGGTGGACCGCTGGATTTGCGAAGGTGAAATTTGAAAAGGAAATCTTTCCCCTGCTGGAGCTGCGTGAAGAAAGGCAGGGAATCTCCAGAGAAAGGAAATGTTTAATTAAGGAAACTTAATTAAGATTTTCTTTGTTGGAGGCTGCGAAGAAAGAAATTAGAAGTTCTGATTTTATTCCTTTGCGGGAAAAAATAAAGTTTTTGAAATTCAATTAATTAAAGGAAATACCTTAATTAATGGAGACTTAATTAAGGAGATTTAATTAAGAAATATTTCAATTTTTTCTTTAAAAAAATCTGTTGTTTTTCTGGAAAAACTAATGAAGGGAATTTTTTAATCTTTCTATTTTTTTTTTGAAAAGATTCTGAGCAAGGATTTGTAGAGGAATTTGCAAAATAATTTGTTACAGGATCAATTTCAAATGACAACTTCTTGTGCAAAATTCGAGGTGGTGAAGTTCGATAGAACTGGTAATTTTGGATTGTGAAAAACAAGAGTAAATTTGTTGGTTCAATAGGAAATCTTGAAAGTTTTGCGGACAGCAAAACCAGATGTCATGGAGGATGAAGATTGAGAAGAATTGCAACAACGAGCGGCAGCAACCATACGTTTATGTCTGACAGATGAGGTTATGTATCACGTGATGAATCTCCAAGGGAGATATGAAAGGAATTAGAAACTCAGTTTATGACTAAACCTCTGACAAATAAATTGTATCTGAAGCAAAACTGTATGGGCTGAAGATGCAAGAAGGTTATGATCTAACGCATCATGTTAATGGTTTCAATCAAATAATAACAGATTTACCATGGCTTAATGTGACTATTGAGGATGAAGATCGAGCGATGATTTTGTTGTGTTTATTGCCTTCTTCCTATGACACCTAGTGACTACTCTTACATATGAGAAAGAAACTATCAAAGTTGATGAGATTACTGCAACATTGTTAGTTCTCAACCAGCGGAAGCAGAATGCAGGGAAAAGCCCTCATGGTGACAGTTTATATGTGAAGGGAAAGAAGGATCGTGGAAGGAAGAGAGAGAAGGAGGGTTCTAGAAGGCGAAATTCCAGATCCAAGTCCAAAGATAAAAAGATAATTCATTGCTACAATTGCAAGGAGTCAGGTCATATAAAGAGAGATTGTCCAAAGTTGAAGAAGCAGATTGAGGAGAAGTGATGCATCATCGAAGTCTGTAAATATGGTGCAGAGTGACAATTTAGATTGCAATGATGGCGATATGCTTTCAGTTTCATCAACTCAGTTCACGGATACATGGATTATTGATTCAGGGTACTCTTATCACATAATACCTAATAGGCGGTGGTTTACTTCACACAGGTTAACTAATTCTGGCTCAGTCTATTTGGGTGATGATATATACTGTAATATTGTTGGTATTGAAGAAGTCAGAATTAAGATGTATGATGACACAGTTAGAACGTTATGTGATGTCAGACATATTTTAGATCTGGAGAAGAATTTGATTTCTTTGGGTACTTTACATAGAAATAGTTTCATTCCTAAGGCAATATCCACAGACAGTGATGAAAGATAGTACAAAGCTATGACATATGCGGAGTACAGTTGAAAGAAAAGTTAACTGCATAGAAAAAATTACTAACTGTTGGGGAGTACAGTTGTAGGCTATGAAATATAGTACAAAACTACTAACTGCATAGAAAAAACTACTAAAGTTTCATTCCTAAGCTATGAAAGATAGTACAAAGCACTGACGATGATGAAAGAAAAGTTAACTGCAGACAATATCTACTAACTGTTGGGGAGCACAGTTGTAGGCGGAGTTCATTCTGTGAAGTCAAATGATGATAGTACAAAGTTATGACATATGCGTCTGGGTCATCTCAGTGAACGTGGGATGACGAAATTGCATAGAAAAAACCTGTTGCAAGGTGTTAAAAGCTGCAAACTCGACTTTTGTAAGTTGTGTTCTTGGAAAACAGACTAGAGTCAGTTTTATGACTGGAAAGTACAAAACTGAAAGGATTCTTGATTATGTGCATTCTGATGTATGAGACACTACCAGAGAATCGTCATTGAGAGGATCTTATTATTTTTTTACCTTTATTGATGATTTCTTCAGGAAAGTTTGGGTGTATTTTTTGAAACAGAAATCTGAAGTCTTCTCTAAATTTAAGCTGTGGAAAGCTGAGGTGGAGAACAAACTGACAGAAAAATCAAGTACTTGAGATCCGATAACAACACGGAGTACACAGATTCGCAGTTTCAGAAGTTTTGTGAGGAGCATGACATTCAGAGACATTTTTCAGTGCGCAAGACACCACAGCAGAATGGTGTGACAGAAAAGATTAGCAAGTCTATAACTGAAAGGGCAAGATGCTTGAGACTGAATGAATGCTTCCTAAGAGTTTCTGGACAGAGGCTGTGAATATGACATGTTATCTTATCAATTGATCACCTCGGACATCGTTGGGTGGCAAGGTCACAAAAGAGGTATGGACATGTAATCCAGTTAAATTCGATCATTTACGGATTTTTGGTTGCCTGCTTTGTGCATGTACCTGGAGATGAAAGATCAAAGTTTGATGCAAAATCTAAGAATTGCATTTTTATGGGCTATAAAAAAGGTTTGAAAGGATACAAGTTTTGGGATCCGATTGCAAAGAAGATGGTGATCATCATAGATGTAGTTTTTGATGAACAGTCCATGTTACAGCAGAATCAAGACAAAGTGCAGGGGAACAGTTCCAGTTTAGATGCAGTGCATATGGATTTAGAACAACATCCAGAAACAACTTAGAGAGTTGAATGTTCAAATCTAACACCTGGTGATTCCATTCCAGATGATCTGTAGAATTATAATCTAGCCAGAGACAGAGAGAGACGCACCAATATAAAGCCTCCTAGCAGATTGGTTATGAAAACTTGATCTCTTGTGCACTTCTCATCAGCAGCGATGATCCATATACTTTTCAGGAGCTATCACTAGCCAAGAGAAAGAGAAATGAATTCATTGTAAAAAATTTTTGATGGCGTGGCTCTGACTTTTTCCTTAAATCCTCATATGTTTTTTTTTATTGTCTTTGTTGGGTTTTCGTTCATATTTTTTGTTTCGGTTTTCTCGACTATGTGTGATTCTATTCCGTGATGTGGTTTAGATTTAAGTTGAATAGTATAAAGGGGAATGTCCATCCTAGCAATAGTTGACTCAACTTTACCAAATGATTTTTGTCAATAGCTATGTGTCATGGCATCCATTGGGATCTTGTAGAATTGGGGTGAATGATTATCGAAGGGACAATTTCAAGTTAAACCGGCTGATTCGGTTTCATTGTTTTATAAACTTTAGTTGAATCATCCACTTTGATATCCGCTTCTTGGAGAAAGGGAATTGAAGTTTGCATGATTGACGAAACTCACTTTCACCCACCCCAATTCATAAGCTTATAAGTGAGATTCAACCACTTGTATTTTCTGCACTTGATATATTGTCAATCATTCGACTTGGAATTAAATCCAAAACTTCAGATAACACATTCATGGTGGCTTCAAACCCCATGACATAGTCGGTGGGATTGATGGTTGTTTCCCCTTTGATCCTTCAATTGAGAAACTTAACATTTTGGAGGTGGACACGATTCAATTTGATCTTACATATCAAAACACTTGATGAGCATATTTTACTATAATCACTGCTACGTTCTTCGTTTATCTGCACATACATAAGCTTTATCTTTATGCAAATAATCATAAATTGCACTGATTCCCTAAAGAAGAAATAGAAGTCCCCTCTGAAAGGGAAGCTTATATTCTTACATCACATGCACATATACAATACAAATCCCCAAATTTCTTCAAGTCCTCCCTATCTTCTATCCTGGAGTTAGCCTTTGTGATTTAGACATGACTTTTCTCAAAATGACAGTGGTGACCTTGANCCCTCACTATCTTCTATCCTGGAGTTAGCCTTTGTGATTTAGACATGACTTTTATCAAAATGACAGTGGTGACCTTGACATGCTCGTTCCCTTTCAAAGCACTACAAAATGGATAAGATCCTTAAAGCTTCCAGTCAGGGATAAATGGAGATCATGGCATGTCGATGATCAAGTTGCCGGGTGAGCTCTTTTTCTTCTTCTTTTTTTCAACCTTAGTTTTTTTTCTGTCAGATATTACATTTTCTAGTGATTATGGTTAATTGATTGATTAATGATTGTAATGATTTTCCTTAAAAANTCTTAAAGCTTCCAGTCAGGGATAAATGGAGATCATGGCATGTCGATGATCAAGTTGCCGGGTGAGCTCTTTTTCTTCTTCTTTTTTTCAACCTTAGTTTTTTTTCTGTCAGATATTACATTTTCTAGTGATTATGGTTAATTGATTGATTAATGATTGTAATGATTTTCCTTAAAAACTTAAGATATACAGAGCTATACTCAGGGAATCTAACCTATGCCACCGTTAAGGTAAATATTGTTGGAAAAATGATTTTCAAATAAATATTTTTTCTAGATTTTGTTGTGTGCATGTAGGGCGTGAGCCACGTGGCGCCATCTAATAGGTCAAAACAGTGCTTCGCCTTGTTTGAGAGGTGGTTTTCAGGTGAACCTCTTTGATTTGATTTGCCGGAGAAACTTTTTTTTTTTTTTAATTGGAATTTTTTTTTTTAAATTGGAATAATTATTAGGAGAACATGACGTGACTCTTGGAGAATTTTAGTCAGATTTTCTTTTTCCATTTAGATGGGAAAAGTTTCTTNGGTTTTGTTGTGTGCATGTAGGGCGGGAGCCACGCGGTGCCATCTAATAGGCCAAAACAGTGCTTCGCCTTGTTTGAGAGGTGGCTTTCCGGTGAACCTCTTTGATTTGATTTGCCGGAGAAACTTTTTTTTTTTTTTTAATTGGAATAAATATTGGGAGAACATGACGTGACTCTTGGAGAATTTTAGTCAGATTTTCTTTTTCCATTTAGATGGGAAAAGTTTCTTATCTTTTGATTTTCTTTTTTCCTTTATTTTTTCAGAGCGTTTATGTTTTTGTAAATTTTAAATTTTGTTTAATGTATTTATTTGTGCATAAAGCTTAATTTTGACGATTCTTTTCTAATTCTAGTTGTAGATTGTGAAGTATATATATATATAGATATATGGTTGGTTGTACTTATTGCGTTTCAAAAGAAATGTAATAATGTGTCAAATATTTAATTAAGTCTGAAGGGTCTTTCATATGTTATTTTGATATTGATATTATTTTTTCAACTATTGTTGTATTTTAAAAATAAGTGAGCAAATAATTTCAATTAAATTCGTCAGCCGTTTCTATTTTCTTACGTTTCCTTGTACAAATAAATCCTTGTAACAAAACAAGGCCTAACAATATCAGTTTGGTTTGAATGAAATTTTAATAGAGTTATGATGAAATGGAAATGATAATAAAGGAATTAACTCTATTTCCACACTACAACATTATTCTCGAGCCCTTTGTTAATCATTGAAGAATAGATACGAGAGATTTATGGAAAACTCTATTTTCACAAGACAACCATAATACTGTAATAAGACTTGCTTATATGAAAAAATCATTACTCTCTTATGATTGAAGGATAAATCAAAGTTTAAGAAGCCATCAATTTTTTCAAAATAAGGTGAAGACTATATCACAGGTCCAAGTTTCAATGCTACCATAAAAATTAAAGGAAGAAGAAAACCAGACTAAAATAGACGGAGGCATACAAAATCATAATTATTTCATACCGATTATAGCTTGGATTCATATTAAAAGTTCTTGATGGGGGTTGCTTTACACTACAGTCATCTTACTTGAAAGAGATTTTCACTGAAAGCTGCCTCCCAATCCTCCAAAAATAATGAGATGGAACAAGCATGCCATCATCGCTCGTTCACCCTTCATTCTATTCTCAGGAGGCACATGGAGCCACCTTCCAGAAATATATATATCTACATAAGAAAGAGAAAGCAATTGAGTTGATAAATAAAACTATTCTAATTAGACCAATTAATAACAAGAAAAAACTGGATAATAAATAAATATTATTTGCATAATTATAAATCACTTAGATTAATTCTTTACCTTCATTTATAAAACAAAAAAAAAAATGAATTATTTATAAAAGAGATTTTGCCCATTCACATCACTTTATTTACACTTATTTAATAAGTTTAGATAATATATGAATTTGTTCAAAGGAATTACCTAAGACGCTGTGCTGTACTCAAGGATTTATCATTAGTAAAATCCTTCCCCTGTTCGACAGTAAACAAGTCCACCAGATCATGAATGAACAAAACATGACATACAGGTGCTTTGTTATTAGCTTAATATTCCTGTCAAACTCGTGTAAGCTAATAGTCACTGACATCTTCAGATGTTATAACCGAGTAATAAATTATTGTTGTTCATTAACTCTTTAAATAAGATTAGTAGGAGCACCAACTCAAAATCATACTAAGTCTCTATCAAAGCCTTCATGATTTAAAATGTTGACTAGTCCCAAGGATCATAATAAATGTAATCAAGAACATCTGTTTTCTATACTTGCCACTATTATGTCATTCACTCAACTCAAACTTCGAAGTACACTCACCACTGAGTCATGGTTGTTTCTATAATTTCACTAAGCCAATGTAAATCAAATGTCTCATTTTTTAATGTTGTAATTATCCTCTATCCTAATTCAATTTAGTTTACAGGTGAGCTACTTCAACTGTTGTATCTCCTTGTAGTACATAAAGACCATTTTGTTTACAACATTAGACAACCCATCCTCAGATCTGAATTCATAATTACAATCATTCAAAACTCTAAGAGAAATAAAATTCCTCTTCAAACCAGGGGCATGTCTTACGCTATTAAGAATTCTCATCAGAATATTATGCATCTTTATTGTAATAGATCAAGTGTCAACAAGGCCGCAAGTCTTGTTGTTGCCCAATAAGACTCTCCATTCAGCTTTTCATATTTTGTGAACCTACTTATGTAATAAGTTCAATCAGAATCTAGCATTCATTCATGAATGAGTATTCGGATGATTGCTAACTATAATTGATGATCACCACATCTTCTTAAGATTGAAACTTCTCTTTCAAGGAAATTCAAATCTTCACCGAAATTACACTTTTCAGAGGATGAGAGTGTACTTACGGACTTCATCAACAGATATACTTCCCATTCTATACTTTAAGATTTCTTTTAAATACTTCTAATGGCGATGAGTTAAGCAAGATGATTGCCTTACCCTCATCTTCAATCTTAAGCTAGATATACTTCCCATTCTAGATGATTGCCTATAAGTAACTTATTAAACTCATTCAAATTATCTTCAATAGATATATTCTCTTCCATTTTAAAACTAAAGATTTTCTCATTTTAGTATATTCTATTTGGAAGCATCTTTTGCTTATACAATTTTCTCTTGAGTTCTTCAATAAGTTTTTTTTTTTTGTTATTATTAATTATACATTTTTCTAGATCAAACATTAATGTAACCACACATTTCCTAATCATTGGACAAAAAATCGCTCTAATACCGGAATATTGCAAATTAAATGAACCTTAGAGGCAACTTATTTGTATAGCAACAAAGAAAAAAGTAAAGCCTTAAAGAAATTACATTATATTTAACGCCAAGAATTGTAATCACTATGTTTATAAGGTAAACTGAAACCTGAACAGTCAGCGCAAAAGAATTTGGATAAGATGAAGGATAATAATTGCGAGATATTGGTTGGTTGTGACCATTGATGTGAAGTGCAAACCTTTATAATTCACTTTGTGGTTCAGCATTCAGCAGTGCTTAGTTGTCAATGCAAACTGACAAGACCGGGATGCAGAGCTTGTCCTCCATTAAATTTCTGAGATCCAGCTAATAACAGCAAGGTATATATGCATATAATACCTATATATATATATATATATATATCTATATATATATCATAAACAAGCACCAAGTTTTAATCATGGCTACAATAGAAAGTGAATTTGAATACAATAGATCAAAGAAGTTCATCATCATCATCACCACCTCAATCCACCATGAAACAGCACAAGCTAATTCAATATAGCTCATTTCTTCTCCCTGAGGCAATGAAAGAAAGATGCTAACTTACACCCTTCTGATTACGTCCATAAATGAGCTTTTTTTAGTACAGCTTTAAAAAAACAAATAAGAGAGAAAAGGTTTTAACTAATAGGATACAATAAATCATGAACCAAATCTTTGAAACTCTTGATGATGAGATAACTAAAGCTGCATCAAGAGTTTAGTTGATTGCTGCTACCCTTGGAACTATGACTGGGAAGTTCTCAATTTCATCCATCCATGGGTTCTTCTCCTTTTCAGGTTTCACAGCCTTCAAAGCCTTCCAAACAGCACTGTTGCATTTGAAACCAGAACCAAAGGCAATCTGCCAAATCTTATCCTTCTTTCTAATCCTTCCCTTAGCTTCAGTGTAAGCCAGTTCATACCATAGGGAGCTGCTCGAAGTATTCCCGAATCGGTATAAAGTCATCCTCGACGGCTCCATGTGCCATTCAGAGAGCTGCAAGTTCTTCTCTAGCTCATCCAACACAGCCCTTCCACCAGCATGAATGCAGAAATGTTCAAATGCCAACTTGAAATCTGGGATGTAGGGCTTAATCTTCATCTTGAGAAGCTTTCTACCAACCAAAGTAGCGAAGAACAGAAGCTGCTCAGACATGGGGAGGACTAAAGGACCTAAGGTAGTGATGTTGGTCTTCAAAGCATCACCAGCAACAGCCATGAGATCCTTTGAGAGAGAAACTCCAATATTCCCAGTAGCATCTTCTTCCTGGGTCACACAGGTATAGCACTTATCATCAGCTCCTTTGTGAGTTCGGACCGTATGAATCAACTGGTACTTTGACCGGCTTCGATCCGATCTCTTGTTTGTTAGAAGGATTGCAGCTCCTCCCATACGAAAAAGGCAATTTGAGACGAGCATTGAACGGTTATTGCCAAAATACCAATTCAAGGTGATGTTCTCCATGCTCACGACGAGAGCATAAGAATTGGGATGAGATTGAAGGAGCTGCTTTGCAAGGTCAATGGAGATTAAGCCTGCACTACAACCCATGCCACCAAGGTTATAGCTAACAATATTTCCCCTAAGCTTGTAGTGGTTAACAATCATTGCCGAGAGGGAAGGGGTTGGATTGAACAAGCTACAATTCACAATCAAGATTCCTACATCCTTTGGTTTCAGCTTAGTCTTTGCAAAGAGCTCGTCCAGGGCACCAAACATCACAGTCTCAGCTTCCTTCCTTGCATGAGCCATTGAAGGATTGGGTGGAACATTCATTACTGCCTCAGGAAGATAAGTGGATTCACCAAGGCCAGATCTTTCAAGGATTTTCTTTTGAAACTCAAGGTTTTCATCAGTGAATGAGCCTGTCAACCGAGATCTATCAATGAAAACTTGGCGAGGACATTTTCGAGCCTCATCTGGCTTATAGCAGGCGAAATTGACAAGGTAGACAGGCTTTGGGCGGCTGAGGAAGTAGAGGGTGGAGAGGAAGACTAGAAGAGTGGAGCAAAGGATGACTGAGATGAGATTGAAGCGGAGATGGTCCCATAGGTCATATAAATCTTGGAGAGAGAAGGTGGAGACTTGAGCGGCGATGATTCCAACTAATGGAGTCAGGAAGAGGTACATGCCATGGGTGATTAGGTAATGGTAGCCGAGCTTCACATACTTGAGCTTAACGGATTGCTTGAAATCTGGGAGCCTCCTTGATGAGGATTTAGATGATGCGTTATCTGGTTGTGGCTCCGCCATTATTAAAGCTGCAACAAAGGAACAACCTTTTCAAGAAATGTAAAAAGATGAGAAGGACCATGTGAATCGAGCAAGGAAGTGCGGTTGTTTAAGGGGGAAAAAAAATACAAACTGGAAAGAAAAAGATCTGATACCGGATTCGGATCAGAAATTTCAGATAAAAAACGCAAAATGAGACCAGGATCGGCATCAAAAAGAGAAAAAAAAAAAATTGTTTTTTTTTTCCTCCTCGGAAAACAGAAGTTGAAGAAGAAGAAATGAAAAAATGGCAATCCTTGTGAGATTACTCACCGCAGCAGTAACGCTCCCCACAAATCGAATTGAAGAAGAGGGAAAAGAGAAGCAGGGAGGAAGGAGGGTTGTAAATGTGGTAAAAAGTTTTGAATTTGGAACCCCCTTTCTCAGCCTTCTTCTCTCTTTGGCTTCTCCAAAGCGGCCTTGGCGGAGGGTTTTAAAGGAATGGGGAATGGGACCACGGACCGCGTCGAAGAAGTTTCCATTAAAGAAGAAAGTAATAATTCGAATACAAAATTTGCACTATTTGTTGTTGTTGATTGATATGATATTCTTATTTAAAAGTTATGCCATTTTCTCAATTTCAACTAATTTTGATTAATATAAGGCTTATTTAATTGTTTATAAAAAAAAATTTAAATCTATAAAATTTCCTCTTTTTTTCAATGGTGAAGCTGAAAAACATAGATTTGAGGCCATTTTAGATAATTTTTAACCAGCAAATCAAGCATTATCTTTAATATATTTAATATTTATAAAATAGAAGAAAATGTGTTGATATCACTTATCATTAAAGAAATGTACACTATAGTCGTCACTTGTGTTCTAACAGAATGAGGATTGACCAAGTATTTTCCAATTTCAGTTAAGTCTATATCTTTTTTGCTTTAGTTATGAATGCTCTTAATAGACATTTACATCAGTATGTACCTTGGTGTATGTTTTTCTGATGATATCCTTCTTGTGAATAAGACTAGAGAAAGAGTTCAGAAAAAAAAAAGTTGAATTATGAAGGTCTACATTGGAATCTAAAGGCTTTCGTTTGAGTAGAACTAAAAATGAATACATGGAATGCAATTTTAGTAGAGTAGCTCTAGTGGCAGAACTATAACAATGGGTGATAAAATCATTAAAAGGCGTGAACATTTTAGATATATCAGGTTTATTGTTCAAAGTGAAGGTGATATAGATGGTGATGTTATTAGTAGAATTCAAGTTGGTTGGTTGAAGTAGAGGAATGTATCAGGTCTATTNCTGGAAAACTCTATTTCCACAAGACAACGATAATACTGTAATAAGACTTGCTTATATGAAAAAATCATTGCTTATTAAGTCTCATATGATTGAAGGGTAAATCAAAGTTTAAGAAGCCATCAATTGTTTCAAAATAAGGTGAAGACTATATCACAGGTCCAAGTTTCAATGCTACCATAAAATTAAAAGGAAGAAGAAAACCAGACTAAAATAGACGGAGGCATACAAAATCATAATTATTTCATACCGATTGTAGCTTGGATTCGCATTAAAAGTCTTGATGGGGGTTGCTTTACACTACAGTCATCTTACTTGAAAGAGATTTTCACTGAAAGCTGCCTCCCAATCCTCCAAAAATAATGAGATGGAACAAGCATGCCATCATCGCTCGTTCACCCTTCATTCTATTCTCAGGAGGCACATGGAGCCACCTTCCAGAAATATATATATCTACATAAGAAAGAGAAAGCAATTGAGTTGATAAATAAAACTATTCTAATTAGACCAATTAATAACAAGAAAAAACTGGATAATAAATAAATATTATTTGCATAATTATAAATCACTTAGATTAATTCTTTACCTTCATTTATAAAACAAAAAAAAAAATGAATTATTTATAAAAGAGATTTTGCCCATTCACATCACTTTATTTACACTTATTTAATAAGTTTAGATAATATATGAATTTGTTCAAAGGAATTACCTAAGACGCTGTGCTGTACTCAAGGATTTATCATTAGTAAAATCCTTTGCCAGTTCAACAGTAAACAAGTCCACCAGATCATGAATGAACAAAACATGACATACAGGTGCTTTGTTATTAGCTTAATATTCCTGTCAAACTCTTGTGTAAGCTAATAGTCACTGACATCTTCAAATGTTATAACCGAGTAATAAATTGTTGTTGTTCATTAACTCTTTAAATAAGATTAGTAGGAGACACCAACTCAAAATCATACTAAGTCTCTATCAAAGCCTTCATGATTTAAAATGTTGACTAGTCCCAAGGATCATAATAAATGTAATCAAGAACATCTGTTTTCTATACTTGCCACTATTATGTCATTCACTCAACTCAAACTTCGAAGCACAATCACCACTGAGTCATATTTGTTTCTATAATTTCAGTAAGCCAATGTCAATCAAATGTCTCATTTGTTAATGTTGTAATTATCCTTTATCCTAATTCAATTTAGTTGACAGGTGAGCTACTACAATTGTTGTATCTCCTTGTAGAACATAAGGACCATTTTGTTTAAAACATTCGACAACCCACCCTCAGATCTGAATTCATAATTAGAATCATTCAAAACTCTAAGAGAAATCAAATTCCTCTTCAAACCGGGGGCATGTTGTACGCTATTAAGAATTCTCATCAGAATATCATGCATCTTTATTGTAATAGATCAAGTGTCAACAATGCTGCAAGTCTTGTTGTTTCCCGATAAGACTCTCCATTCAGCTTTTCATAATTTGTGAACCTACTGATGTAATAAGTACAATCAGAATCTAGCATTCATTCATGAATGAGTATTCGGATGATTGCTAACTATAATTGATGATCACCACATCTTCTTAAGATTGAAACTTCTCTTTCAAGGAAATTCAAATCTTCACCGAAATTACACTTTTCAGAGGATGAGAGTGTACTTACGGACTTCATCAACAGATATACTTCCCATTCTATACTTTAAGATTTCTTTTAAATACTTCCAATGGCGATGAGTTAAGCAAGATGATTGCCTTACCCTCATCTTCAAAACTAAAGCTTTTCTCAATTTAAGATTTCTTTTAAAACTAAAGCTTTTCTCATTTTAGTATATTCTATTTGGAAGCATCTTTTGCTTATACAATTTTCTCTTGAGTTCTTCAATAAGTTATTATTATTATTATTAATTATACATTTTTCTAGATCAACCATTATTGTGGGCAATTTAGACATTTTCCACCATTTATTGAATTAAGATTACTTCAACTTTCAACTTTCACGGATTAAAATCATTTCTGTCATCTCTAAATCAAATTATGTAACCACACATTTCCTAATCACTGGACAAAAAATCGCTCTAATACCGGAATATTGCAAATTAAATGAACCTTAGAGGCAACTTATTTGTATAGCACCAAAGAAAAAAGCAAAGTATTAGAGAAATTACATTATATTTAACGCCATGAATTGTAATCACTATGTTTATAAGGTAAACTGAAACCTGAACAGTCAGCGCAAAAGAATTTGGATAAGATGAAGGATAATAATTGCGAGAGATTGGTTAGTTGTGACCATTGATGTGAAGTGCAAACCTTTATAATTCACTTTGTGGTTCAGCATTCAGCAGTGCTTAGTTGTCAATGCAAACTGACAAGACCGGGATGCAGGGCTTGTCCTCCATTAAATTTCTGAGATCCAGCTAATAACAGCAAGGTATATATGCATATAATGCCAATATTGATTAATATATATATATATTTATATATAACATAAACAAGCACCAAGTTTTAATCATGGCTACAATAGAAAGTGAATTTGAATACAATAGATCAAAGAAGGTCATCATCATCATCACCACCTCAATCCACCATGAAACAGCACAAGCTAATTAAATATTAGCTCATTTCTTCTCCCTGAGGCAATGAAAGAAAGATGCTAACTTACACCCTTGTGATTACGTCCATAAATGAGCTTTTTTTAGTACAGCTTTAAAAAAACAAATAAGAGAGAAGAGGTTTTAACTAATAGGATACAATAAATCATGAACCAAATCTTTGAAACTCTTGATGATGAGATAACTAAAACTGCATCAAGAGTTTAGTTGATTGCTGCTACCCTTGGAACTATGACTGGGAAGTTTTCAATTTCATCCATCCATGGGTTCTTCTCCTTTTCAGGTTTCACAGCCTTCAAAGCCTTCCAAACAGCACTGTTGCATTTGAAACCAGAACCAAAGGCAATCTGCCAAATCTTATCCTTCTTTCTAATCCTTCCCTTAGCTTCAGTGTAAGCCAGTTCATACCATAGGGAGCTGCTCGAAGTATTCCCGAATCGGTATAAAGTCATCCTCGACGGCTCCATGTGCCATTCAGAGAGCTGCAAGTTCTTCTCTAGCTCATCCAACACAGCCCTTCCACCAGCATGAATGCAGAAATGTTCAAATGCCAACTTGAAATCTGGGATGTAGGGCTTAATCTTCATCTTGAGAAGCTTTCTACCAACCAAAGTAGCGAAGAACAGAAGCTGCTCAGACATGGGGAGGACTAAAGGACCTAAGGTAGTGATGTTGGTCTTCAAAGCATCACCAGCAACAGCCATGAGATCCTTTGAGAGAGAAACTCCAATATTCCCAGTAGCATCTTCTTCCTGGGTCACACAGGTATAGCACTTATCATCAGCTCCTTTGTGAGTTCGGACCGTATGAATCAACTGGTACTTTGACCGGCTTCGATCCGATCTCTTGTTTGATAGAAGGATTGCAGCTCCTCCCATACGAAAAAGGCAATTTGAGACGAGCATTGAACGGTTATTGCCAAAATACCAATTCAAGGTGATGTTCTCCATGCTCACGACGAGAGCATAAGAATTGGGATGAGATTGAAGGAGCTGCTTTGCAAGGTCAATGGAGATTAAGCCTGCACTACAACCCATGCCACCAAGGTTATAGCTAACAATATTTCCCCTAAGCTTGTAGTGGTTAACAATCATTGCCGAGAGGGAAGGGGTTGGATTGAACAAGCTACAATTCACAATCAAGATTCCTACATCCTTTGGTTTCAGCTTAGTCTTTGCAAAGAGCTCGTCCAGGGCACCAAACATCACAGTCTCAGCTTCCTTCCTTGCATGAGCCATTGAAGGATTGGGTGGAACATTCATTACTGCCTCAGGAAGATAAGTGGATTCACCAAGGCCAGATCTTTCAAGGATTTTCTTTTGAAACTCAAGGTTTTCATCAGTGAATGAGCCTGTCAACCGAGATCTATCAATGAAAACTTGGCGAGGACATTTTCGAGCCTCATCTGGCTTATAGCAGGCGAAATTGACAAGGTAGACAGGCTTTGGGCGGCTGAGGAAGTAGAGGGTGGAGAGGAAGACTAGAAGAGTGGAGCAAAGGATGACTGAGATGAGATTGAAGCGGAGATGGTCCCATAGGTCATATAAATCTTGGAGAGAAAAGGTGGAGACTTGAGCGGCGATGATTCCAACTAATGGAGTCAGGAAGAGGTACATGCCATGGGTGATTAGGTAATGGTAGCCGAGCTTCACATACTTGAGCTTAACGGATTGCTTGAAATCTGGGAGCCTCCTTGATGAGGATTTAGATGATGCGTTATCTGGTTTTGGCTCCGCCATTATTAGAGCTGCAACAAAAGAACAACCTTTTCAAGAAATGTGAAAAGATGAGAAGGACCATGTGAATCGAGCAAGGAAGTGCGGTTGTTTAAGGGGAAACAAAAAAGAAACTGGAAAGAAAAAGATCTGATACCGGATTCGGATCAGAAATTTCAGATAAAAAACGCAAAATGAGATCAGGATCCGCATCAAAAGGAAAAAAAAGAAAAAATTGTTTTTTTTTTCTCCCCGGAGAACAGAAGTTGAAGAAGAAGAAATGAAAAAAATGGCAATCCTTGCGAGATTACTCACCGCAGCAGTAACGCTCCCCACAAATCGAATTGAAGAAGAGGGAAAAGAGAAGCAGGGAGGNGAATTTCAGATAAAAAACGCAAAATGAGATCAGGATCCGCATCGAAAGGAAAAAAAAGAAAAAAATTGTTTTTTTTTTCTCCCCGGAGAACAGAAGTTGAAGAAGAAGAAATGAAAAAATGGCAATCCTTGCGAGATTACTCACCGCAGCAGTAACGCTCCCCACAAATCGAACTGAAGAAGAGGGAAAAGAGAAGCAGGGAGGAAGGAGGGTTGTAAATGTGGTAAAAAGTTTTGAATTTGGAACCCCCTTTCTCAGCCTTCTTCTCTCTTTGGCTTCTCCAAAGCGGCCTGGGCGGAGGGTTTTAAAGGAATGGGGAATTGGACCACGGACCGCGTCCAAGAAGTTTCTATTAAAGAAGAAAGTATTAATTCAAATACAAAAATTTGCACTATTTGTTGTTGTTGATTGATATGATATTCTTATTTAAAAGTTATGCCATTTTCTCAATTTCAACTAATTTTGATTAATATAAGGCTTATTTAATTGTTTATAAAAAAATTATAAATCTATAAAATTTCCTCCCTTTTTTAATGGTGAAGCTGAAAAACTTAGATTTGAGGCGATTTTAGATAATTTTTAACCGGTAAATCAAGTATTATCTTTAATATATTTTAATAATTATAAAATAGAAACAAATAAAGTGAGAATTGATCTTAATTATCTTTGTCATTCTAGAACATTCATGTAAAATAAATTGTGAGATATATGAGTTTTAAAGTGAAAAGATTTTAGAACTCTACTCAGTAATTTTCCTCCAACTAATAAGAGAAATATTTATAAAACATGTCCATGGGGCAAACATGCATTGTTGACCCCCATAAACTAATACAACTCACAGATGGCTTGTTAGTGTTTTGATGGTAATAAATTTATATTTATAGAAATTATAACAATGTGTAATGTTTACAAAAAAAAATCCATGGGCAAACATGAATTGTTGACCCATGTATTAATATAACTCATAGATGGCGTGTTAATGTCCTTTGGAGAGTTCAATAGAAGAAAATGTGTTGATATCACTTATATTCAAGTCACAGAAGGAGGATTGACCAAGTATTTTCCAATTTCAGTTGGATTACATCAGGGATCGACTTTAAGCCCATATTTTTTTGCTTTAGTTATGAATGCTCTTAATAGACATTTACAGCAGTATGTACCTTGGTGTATGTTTTTTACTGATGATATCCTTCTTGTGAATATGACTAGACAAAGAGTTCAGAAAAAAGTTGAATTATGGAGGTCTACATTGAAATCTAAAGGCTTTCGTTTGAGTAGAACTAAAAATGAATACATGGAATAAAATTTTAATAGAGTATCTCTAGCGGCAGAACTGTAATTATGGGCGATAAAATCATTCAAAGGCGTGAACGTTTTAGATATATCAGATTTATTGTTCAAAGTGAAGGTGATATAGATGGTGATGTTATTAGTAGAATTCAAGTTAGTTGGTTGAAGTAGATGAATGTATCAGGTCTATTGTGTGATGGAAATGTACTGCTTAAGTTGAAATGAAAGTTTTATAAGATGGTGTAAAAAACTTGCAATGATCTATGTCGCATAATGATGTCCTTTAAAAGAGAAGCATAAAATAAAGTTTTAAGACTTGCTGAGATGAGCATGCTTAGGTGAATAAGTGGCTTGACAATTAAAGACAAATCCAAAAATTTTTGATAATTTTTGATATTTTTCATTAATAGAGATAATGGCATTCATTGATGGTCCCACTCATAAGCTGTGTTTTGCAGCTTCTTTGGTCAACGGGGCTTAGTTCATGCATTAATAAATAAATAATTAGCGGGGCCATTAATTTTCAGAAGCTGCGTCAGGTTCTTACAAGCTTTAAAGCATATAATATTTTTCCCAACATTAGGCTTTAGTAGGTGACCCACGCTGCTCCTCTTAATAGTACGCATCCATTTTTTATTAACTTGAAAATTAAAAATAAATTATTTATAATCTATAATTTTTTTCTCAAATAATAATATTAATGATATAGATTGTTGATTTGTGCGGATGACTCGTGTGATTTCTTCTACACATGGAGCTCTCTGGGTCTTGAAGCTAAGGCATTCCGGTAGGTAGCCAGAATACACCCAACTGGTTGATCCAGATATATATATATATATATATATNTTTTTTTATTAAGTTTACAATTAAAAATAAATTATTTATAATCTATAATTTTTTTCTTAAATAATAATAATAATAATATAGATTGTTGATTTGTGCGGATGATTCGTGTGATTTCTTCTACACATGCAGCTCTCTGGGTCTTGAAGCTAAGGCATTCTGGTAGGTAGCCAGAATACACCCAACTGGTTGATCCAGATGTATATATATATATATATATATGTATTCAGATAAGGCTGAAGTTGATGAATATATATTATACATAAGATGGAGTTTCTGCAATTATTAAATTTGATTGGTCATTATTTAAGAAAATCAACCGCCTCAAATAACAATGTTTAATGAATGATCTAAGTTGAAAGCTTCTCGCCCATCTTAGAATCCTATGAGTATGATAATTCAAGCTGAAACTTATTTAATATTTAATCATGATTAAATGTAAATTTATGACTCAATTGTGTATAGACCACACATAGTTAGAGATAAGAGTATGGTGTCAAAATAATTCCTTTATAGTCAGTCCCCTCATGACCACACTCCAAAGCTTCTATAAATCCTGAGACTAAAATGATCTAATATAAATAGTCGAGAAGTGTTTAGACTCTTTACAAAGTAGAAATCTATGTACGTGTGGTTTGCACTTATAATATTCCTATGAAATAAATGAAAATAAAAAAGTAGAATAAAAAAGCAAGTTGAGAAAAAAAGATATAAGCTTTGGAGTGTGGGAATCAATTTTATTTTAATTTCAAAAGAGGATTAATTGGTTGGCNGCCTGTTTAGACTCTTTACAAAGTATAAGTCGATTTCCACAAGTCTGCTCTTATAATATTCCTATGAAATAAATGAAAATAAATAAGTAGAATAAAAATGCAAGTTGAGAAAAAAAAGATATAAGCTTTGGAGTGTGGGAATCAATTTTATTTTAATTTCAAAAGAGGATTAATTGGTTGGCTCCAATTGGAAAGCCGGAAGGTTTGGAAGAAGAAATAGGAATTGGATTTGGCTGGTTAGTTGGCTTCCTCTTTGATTTATGACTCCACCTTCGGTTGATTTGAATTTCCTGCCTTTTGATTCAGTTCTTCTTGGCTGGCTTGAAAGTGATTGCGGCAATATAAAACCTCCTCTCTCTCTCATTTTTTTTTTTTCCTTTCACTTTTGCTCCTTGTAATTTTAATTTTATTTCATTTTTGAGGTAGCCCAAATGGTAAGTTTAGGGTTTAGGGTGGATGAAAATGTAATTTTAAATTCAGCTCTTATTTTAATTTGAAAGTGGGTGTTATTCTTTTGGTATAAATGCTTAGTCAAAGAAGGCCACATGAATGAAATATGTATTTTAGATCTGTTGTCATCACTAATGTTAATAAAGTTTGTGAGAAAATACTCCTCTAATGTAATTTAAAATTTTACTTTACCTAACCTATCAATATTCAAAGCCATGCATCCGTGCTTGGATAAGGTTGAGCTGTGTGCTCAGTTTGGCTGGATCTTTTATTTACCTACATTGAGGGTAGTATTTACATGATATGAATTTTAGTTGTAAACATTTACAGCTAGTAAACAAACTTGTTAACAAGCTCAATTAAGGTAGTAAACAACCGGATTAATATCATTTAAATTTTAATTATTTGGGATAACATCGCCTGAATGAAGTATAAATTTTATGTCAAATGAAGAGCTTGTTAATATACTTGATAATCTTAAAAAAATTGAACTAGAGCCAAGGTCAAATAGACATGAGCTTAAATTAAGTAAGTTTGAACACATTTATAAAGCTCGAGTTACGTTTGAACAACCACGTAATTGGCTCAACTTGATTCATTTACAACTATGATGACCCTCCTTCAATATTTAATCTGAATTGTATTTAGTATATTGCTTCATTAAAAGGGCGGTCAATGTCGAGATTTATATAAGATTTGATTGTTAAAGAATGCCTCTCAAGATGCCAAGAGTCATGTTTTTATTATAATTCAAANATTGATCTGAATTGTATTCAGTATATTGCTTCATTAAAAGGGCGGTCAATGTCGACATTTATATAAGATTTGATTGTTAAAGAATGCCTCTCAAGATGCCAAGAGTCATGTTTTTATTATAATACAACCTAAAATATCAACAAATCAATTCAATTAAATTTTAATCAACTCTAAGTCAAACCAATATTGGTTAAAACTAAGCTACTTCATCAAATTTTGGCTGAAGTAAAATAAAAAAAGTTAGAATATTAAACAATTAAAATTATTTAAGCAATGGCTTAAGCTTATCAAAATGCATCATATATGTTTGAAGGCAATACAAAATATGTGATGCCTGANAAAAACTTAGCTACTTCATCAAATTTTGGCTGAAGTAAAGTCAAAAAAGTTAGAATACTAAACAATTAAAATTAATTAAGCAATGGCTTAAGCTTATCAAAATGCATCATATATGTTTGAAGGCAATACAAAATATGTGATGCCTGATTACTTGACCCTATATACTTAGCTAGTAGCTTTATATAATTATGTATGTCTGCTTACTCGTTAGGTTGAAATTCAAAATTCATAAATTCCATCGCTTGTTGCAAACATCTTATTCACACAGCTAAAAATGAAATCAACAGCAAGTCTTAATATATCTTCTCAAACTACTCAAGTAAAACACAATTATTTATATCAAGCAAATAAAACGATGAAATCCTAAAAGAATGAATCTCTAATAGCGAACAACTAAGAATTTTGTGGCTAAATACAAAACTAGGAGATCCTAATTTTAATTATACTATTTTTGGAATTAAACTCTTTTTAAAAGGCTTTGTTGTACTCTACTTCCCTTAAAGAAGCAAAGGATGTGGAAGAGATATCTCAAAAGAGAGGAGAGCTCNGCTAAAAATGAAATCAACAGCAAGTCTTCATATATCTTCTCAAACTACTCAAGTAAAACACAACTATTTATATCAAGCAAATAAAACGATGAAATCCTAAAAGAATGAATCTCTAATAGCGAACAACTAAGAATCTTGTGGCTAAATACAAACCTAGGAGATCCTAATTTTAATTATATTATTTTTAGAATTAAACTCTTTTTAAAATGCTTTGTTGTACTCTACTTCCCTTAAAGAAGCAAAGGATGTGGAAGAGATATCTCAAAAGAGAGGAGAGCTCCCTCACTCCCATACCTAAAAAACAAGCACTTATCCTCTTCTCTGATAAAGCCTTGTAGAGACTCCTTTGCTCCAATGACTTTGATGAGTTTTTAAGATGGAAGGTAAGTGAGGTTTTTAAACTAAGAAACTCCTTTCCCCACTTCTTATGTTATGCATTTTAGAGAATGTGAAGCGCTTACATGATATGTTAGAGTGCTAAGAACTTGAGACCTATTTAATTATAGTTAGTGTCCATTAACAAAATAATAGTGCACAAGTTGACCTTCAACAAAGTACTATTATTTATGTGTATAAAAAACTCAAAATCTTTATAAATTTGAACATTATTGACTCTTAATACGTGAGAAAACCAAGTTATAATTTTTCGAAAGAATAGTTAGCCTAGGGTATGTTTGGGGCAGTTGTTGTTGTTGGTAGAAGTAGTTGTAAAGTTGTTGTAGAAGAAATAACTTTATTAAAAAACTATGATGGCTATTAGAGATTTATTTTATTTCAAAAAATCAAACGCAGTTTTTTGACAGTCATCATATTTTAACAACTCATATTGAAAAAAAACTATTTTTTATTACAAAAATTTCTAAAAACTGTTATAAAACAGTTCCCCAAATAGAACTATGGTGATAGTCTGAAAAGTAAAGCAGACAAAAAGCTATCCCATACAGATCATAAGTGGTGTGTGTAGTTCTCCAATAAATCTCTCCATGTTATTCACTACCCATTTNGAAGTACTATTATTTATGTGTAAAAAAAACTCAAAATCTTTATAAATTTGAACATTATTGACTCTTAAGACGTGAGAAAGCCAAGTTATAATCTTTTGAAAGAATAGTTAGCTAAGGTTATGTTTGGGGCAGTTGTTGTTGTTTGAATAAGTAGTTGTGAAACTCTTTCAGAAGAAACAACCTTTTAAAAAGATATGGTGGCTATTAGAGATTTTTTTTATTTAAAAAAGTCAAACGCAGCTTTCTGACAACCAACATATTTTAACAACAAATATTGAAAAAAATTATTTTTTATTACAAAAAATTCTAAAAACGATAATAAAACAGATTCCTAAATAGAACTATGGTGATAGTCTGAAAAGCAAAGCAGACAAAAACCTATCCCATACAGATCATAAGTGGTGTGTGTAGTTCTCCAATAAATCTCTCCATGTTATTCACTACCCATTTTGTCATTTTCAATGTGTAAAGTATAGGAAAGTAGATTTGTTCATTGCAAATCTACTATAAATCTCTCCATGTTATTCACTACCCATTTTGTCATTTTCAATGTGTAAAGTATAGGAAAGTAGATTTGTTCATTGCAAACAAACCGAGGGTTACGGTAAATTTTGTCAATATTTCAAGAAAAAAAATACAATTTTCTTAAGCCTTTATTCAACCAAGCATTTGTCATCGCATTGTGTTACTACCTAAACTTATTGTCTATTCTCAACATTTATGACATTTGTCATAAAATCAAACAAATTCAAATTATATTAAAAAATTATAAAATTTATTGTGTTGTGTCATTTCATCAATGCCCATCATAATTAAAACCCAAAATTTAAATTTCAAATCTGAATTTCTTTCTAATATTTCAACAAAATTACGAAGAAATAAACAAATCTGAATCCCATGCGATCTATGCAGGTCGCAATTTATTATTAAATTCAATGGGCCAGCATCGGCCCACTAAAATCTGTAACTTTGTTTCAAGCTTGTGTGGGCCCCCAAGACAGTTTCACGCTGGCGGAACAATGTTGACCATCTTTCGTCACGTGCGATGCACGCATATGAACTGGCGATTGGCGAAGGGCTTCGCTCTTCCCAGAAATATAAACAAAATAATTTATTTATCAAATGAATATTTATTTTTTCTTTTTCTTCTGTCTGGAGAAGAAATATTTTCTTATTTTAATTGTAAGAAAAAATATGCATGATATAAATATATATATATATATATATATATATATATATATATATATATATATATATATATATATATNTATGCAGGTCGCAATTTATTATTAAATTCAATGGGCCAGCATCGGCCCACTAACTGTAACTTTGTTTCAAGCTTGTGTGGGCCCCTAATACAGTTTCACGCTGGCGGAACAATGTTGACCATCTTTCGTCACGTGCGATGCACGCATATGAACTGGCGATTNCCGAACACGAGCTGTTCGCAAGCGATGAACTAAATTGACAGCCCTAATCACGGATATATTCATTTCACATTTTGTATCTAAGTGTAAATCTACTCATTCACCTAAGCATTCTCATCTCAGCAACACTTAATTTGATTTTATGTTTCTCTTTTAAAAGCCAACATTTTGCGTCATAGAACATTGCAGATCCCACCACCATCTCACAAAATTTTCCTTTCAGTCTAAGTGGTACTTTCTTAGAAAACAATAGGCCCAGTGCATTGCTCCACTTCAACCGACCAGCTTGAATTCTATTAATAACATCCTCATCTCTATCACCATCACTTTGAACTATAGACCCAAGATATCAAAAATATTCACACCTTTTAACCATTTGATCACCAATAGTTACAACTCTGTCACTAGAACTACTACTACTAAAATTACATTTCATGTATTCGGGTTTAGTTCTACTCAAACTAAAGCCTTTACACTCAAATGTAGACATTCAAAACTCAAGTTATTCCTGAACTCTTTCTCTAGTATCATCCACAAGAAGGATTGCATCAATGAAAAACATACAACAAAGTACATCCTCCTCTAAATGTCCAGTAAGAGCATTCACAACTAAAACGAAAAAGATATGGGATCAATGCTGATCCTTGATGTAATGCAACTAAAATAGGGAAATATTTGGTCAATCTTCATTATGTTCAAACACAAGTAACAACTCTAGTATACATATTTTTGATGACTTGAATATAAATCATATCAACATCTTTCTTCTCTAGAACTCTTCAAAGGATTTCTCTTAGATCATTATCATAAGCTTTTTCTAAATCAATAAAAATCATATGTAGTCCTCCTTAATCTCTCTGTACTTTTCTATCAAATCCTCAACAAATTTTTAGCTTCCATAATAGAGTTCCTCGACATAAATCCAAATTGATTATGAGAAATCTTTGTAATACGTCTTAACCCTAAACCCTAAATGTTCATTACGAAATCCCATAATATTGAAGTATGATACATCAACTTATTTCCTCTATAATTTACACACACTTTTGCATCATCTTTATTCTTAAAAATGGAGATTAAAATACTGTTATTCTTTTGAGACTCTTTTTAAAATTTTTAAAGTAATTTTAAATCAAGTCAAGAACTCTCAAATCTCCTANGTACATATTTTTAATGACTTGAATATAAATCATATCAACATCTTTCTTCTCTAAAACTCTTCAAAGGGTTTCTCTTAGTTCATTATCATAAGCTTTTTCTAAATCAATAAAAATCATATGCAGTCCTCCTTAATCTCTTTGTACTTTTCTATCAAATCCTCAACAAATTTTTAGCTTCCATAATAGAGTTCCTCGACATTAATCCAAATTGATTATGAGAAATCTTTGTAATACGTCTTAACCCTAAACCCTAAATGTTCATTACGAAATCCCATAATATTGAAATATGATACATCAACTTATTTCCTCTATAATTTAGACACACTTTTGCATCCTCTTTATTCTTAAACATGGAGATTAAAATACTATTATTCTTTTGAGACTCTTTTTAAAATTTTTAAAGTAATTTTAAATCAAGTCAAGAACTCTCAAATCTCCTAAATATTTCCACATTTCAATTGTGATATCATTAGAGCTACATTTTTTTCATCCTTAGTTCTCTTTAAAGTTTTCTCAACTTTTTTTTTCTTACTAATGCGACGATAAGAATAAAATATTTTATTATTATTAACAATATTAATATCACTAAAGTCGATCGTATTTGCAAAAAATTTATTAAAAAATTATCAAAATTGCTCATCCATTTATTTTGAAAATTTTTTTATAAGAAAAGTAATTTTTGATCCCTGCTAACAGAGGTCGGCGGGGATTGACGGTGGTCGAAGACGATAGACAAAGATCTACAAGGTCGACGGCGGTCGACGACGGTCGGTGGTGGTCAACGGCGATTGATGGTGACAGTGATGATGTTAGACTTCAGCTCCCTCTTAAAGCTTCAAGTTCTCGTCCATTAAATGGGTGGAGCTCTGGTTGTAGTATTATAGGTGCAATTAATGCAGGAATATGAACCATTTTAATTGAACGGTCAGAAGAGCTTCCTTCAATCAAACGTCGTTTAATAGACATTTGAAGCCCTTAATGGCGTCGGAATTGAGTGATCTCTGGCTCGTTGGATTTGTCTTGCTGAGACGTTCGCTTCGACTATAAACTCGTTTAGTTCGACATCTATTTAACATTTTAAATATTTCTAAAAATCTTTTAAGAGTGGTTTAATGACTTGATATGGGTTTGATTTGACTTGGATTGTACAAATTTTGATATCATTGGGTCGGTCTCATCGAGCCGGTGAATTTGACTATAAGTTTGTTGAAATTAGAGCTCCGGATGACTCTTAATTGAAGTTTGAATCTTTCTCTCTCAACAAATTACCCTGAAATTCATGTCATGAATGGAGATTCAAGTTGGATAATGAAAATTTGTTGGTGGCGTAACGAATATAAAAATTAAAATTAAAGTGATAGATATGCAAATACTAGATATTAGATGTGTGTATCTATAAGCCCATTAAAATTAACAAACAGCCTCATTTGGGCAGGAGCCCGCACATGTCTCAAAATTATATAAGAGGGATTAATTAAAACTCTAACTATTCTATTTAAAGTTTTAGTTGTTTGGATTAATTTGAGTGTCTCCAATAAATTGTACATGTAGTCAATGATATGGATCGCATCACCATTATGCACACGATATGATACTGTTGATGATGAATCATATTGTCGTCAACACATCCTTCGGATGAATATTACAAATCTTATTCCAACATCCCAATCATAACCAGTATCAGATAAAAATCATGCGCTTATTTAGCTTAAGTTCTCATTTCTCATTCCTTCTTTCAAACAAGCAAGCTAGTGAAACTTTAATTTATTCAAATCCTCATCTTTTTCATTTTATTTCATTATTTTTTTTTAATTTCTACCGTTTAATATTTCAAGCAGGCCTTCGGTCATCGCGAATGGGCATCAGCATGTCTTTTTGGGCTTAAATTTTTTGTTGGCAGGACTATGCAATGCTTTCTTAGACAGCCTATTAAAGCCCACCAAAGCTTGTTTTTGCATAATAGGAAATTGGGTGACCCTTTTTTGCAAAATGTCAACATATCAACTTCATCAACTATCTAAATCTCTTTTTTCATCACTGTAAGTATAATATCTTTTCATTTTTAAATGAAATAAAATTAGTATTGGNCTTTGTTGGCAAGACTCTGCAATATGCTTTTTTAGACTGCCTATTAAAGCCCACCAAAGCTTGACCCTTTTTTGCAAAATGTCAACATATCAACTTCATCAACTATATAAATCTCTTTTTTCATCACTGTAAGTATAATATCTTTTCATTTTTAAATGAAATAAAATTAGTATTGGTACAATATCATAAGAAAAAAAAAACTACTTGATTTAATGCGAGCCTTTCTCAAATTAATAAATTTATAGTCAAGTGAAACATCTTGATGAGATGAACCTTATGACATCAAAAGAATTATATTTCTAGATTAAAGTATATTTTAAAAAACTTTTTTACCAATTATTAAATAATCATTAGACTAGTTTTTTTTGAAAATAATCGCCAAAAATAAATTTCTCGTTGAGAGAAGATAATTAGATTGTAGTGTTACTGAGTCATTTAAATATGTATATAACATCCTACAATCAAAAGAGTCAATATTAATCGTCAAATGAAGTACTTTAGAATCTAGCTAGAGTTACTATCGTATTACTCCTAAAAAATATTAACATTTATCTACTTTTCATATGAAATATAAAATATAAAACCTTATTTGAGTGACTAATGCATGTGCTATGCATTATAAAAGAAAAAATTTGTAAAGTACAACAAAAATTGAGTTGTTCCAAATAAGAAGATATGAAAGGATGACTACAAAGGCTCTTTAAATACTTTTGGGCTTTAAACATTGAATTACAATTTTTATTACTAACTTTTGTAAAGAATATATATATATATATATATNTGAACTTTATGACATCAAAAGAATTATATTTCTAGATTAAAGTATAGTTAAAAAAACTTTTTTAACATTTATTAAATAATCATTAGACTAGTTTTTTTGAAAATAATCGTCAAAAATAAATATCTCGTTGAGAGAAGATAATTAGATTGTAGTGTTACTGACTCATTTAAATATGTATATAACATCCTACAATCAAAAGAGTCAATGTGAATCGTGAATCGTCAAATGAAGTACTTTAGAATCTAGCTAAAGTTACTATCGTATTACTCCTAAAAAATATTAACATTTATCTACTTTTCATATGAAACATAAAATATAAAACCTTATTTTAGTGACTAATGCATGTGTTATGCATTATAAAAGAAAAAAACTTGTAAAGTACAACAAAAATTGAGTTGTTCCAAATAAGAAGATATGAAAGGATGACTATAAAGGCTCTTTAANGTTTCTCTTTTAAAAGCCAACATTTTGCGTTATATAACATTGCAGCTCCCACCACCATCTCACAAAATTTTCCTTTCAGTCTAAGTGGTACTTTTTTAGAAAACAATAGGCCCAGTGCATTGCTCCACTTCAACCGACCAACTTGAATTCTATTAATAACATCCTCATCTCTATCACCATCACTTTGAGCTATAGACCCAAGATATAAAAAATATTCACACCTTTTAACCATTTGATCACCAATAGTTACAACTCTGTCACTAGAACTACTACTACTAANTTGTGGTTTTGGCCAACACGGAGTTCGATGTTGGGGGGTGTCTTGAGGGAAGAGAAATATCAACATGATACTCACGCAAATAGCTAGGCATTTTTGTTGTTCTTATTGATCTTGGTGATGGTATTTGTTGGTCTAGAGTTGCAGGTTGTTCTGAGGATAAATTTGAAGGTGGGGTAGTTTCTTCAGAGGGGATTTCGTTGGCTTGAGAAGATGAAATATTTTCTTGAGGTAATTCATCGAATGAAGGCATGTCAGTGTGGATGGTGAAGTGCGGAATTGAGCCTTTATCTGTAGCGAAAGAAGGGGAAGGAAAAGTGTTTTCATGGAAACAAACATCTCGTGATACAAAAATTTTCCCAGTTGAAAGGTCATAGACTCTATAACCCTTTTGTGCATATGAATATCCTAAGAAAAGACATCGAATGGCTCTGGGATCAAACTTGTTTGGTCGTTGATGATGTGTTGAGGCAAAACAAAGACACCCAAACACACGCAAATGATCATATGCTGGTTTTGTTTGGAAGAGCATTTCAAAAGGAGTCTTTCCATGGAGAAGGGGTGTTGGTGTTTTGTTGATTAGGTAGGTGGCAGTTAGGATTGCATCTCCCCAAAATTTTTTGGGTAAATTAGCTTGAAACAATAAGGCTCGGGCTATGTTGAGTAAGTGACGATGTTTTCTTTCGGCTACACCATTTTTTTGTGGAGTGGAGACACAACTTGATTGGTGAATGATGCCTTTGTCGAGATAAAAATTCCTCAATATGAATTCGGGACCATTATCACTTCGAATGATTTTGACTTTTAGATTGAATTGTGTTTCAACGAGATTTATGAACTTGATGATGTATGAGTGTGTATCTGATTTATGGTTCATCAAATAAGTCCATGTGCATCGAGTATAATCATCAACAATTGTGAGAAAATACCGCGCTCCAGTGATTGAAGGAACTTGGTATCCTCCCCAAATGTCAACATGAATTAATTCAAAAGGTGTTTTTGAGCTAATGGAACTTGTTTGAAAAGGTAAACGAGTTTGCTTAGCCAATGGGCAAATTAAACAATCAAAAACATTACAAATATTCTTGCTTATAATTGGAAAAGGAAAGAGACTGGAAATTTTATTTGATGGGTGGCCTAGACGTTTATGCCAGAGATTTGGAGATGGTGAAGTAGCAACATTGCACTTGCTCTTTTGTGGAGTATCAAGGTAGTAGAGTCCTCCTCTTTTAGTTCCCGTCCCAATCATCTTCCCCGATTGTTGGTCCTGTAGAACACAAGTGTGGTTATTAAAAATGGCAAGACATTGTGAATCAAGCACAAATTTGCTAATAGAAATCAGATTTAATTTGAAGGAGGGGACACATAAAACATTTTGTAGAACAAAGTCAGCAAAATGGATGTTGCCTATGTGTGTGACAGTTGCAGTAGCTCCGTTAGGCAAGTGAACTTTTCGATTGATGACACTGGATTTTGTAGTAAGTATGTTGGCTGAATATACCATGTGATCTGTGGCTCCTGTGTCAAGAATCCAGCTTATTTCTTTATCAAAAACAGAGGCACAAAAGATTTTACCTGAGATATCACTCATTGCTGATGTACTGCCAACATGATTAGCCATCGAATTAGATTTGTTTTCTGCAAGTAATGATATGAGGCTTTGATATTGTTCAGCTGTAAGGGTGAATGGTGCAGGACTCGTTGATGCATTGGTATCCGCATGGTTGGCTTTGGGAGCAAAATTTTTCCGTTCAGGTTTATTGCCCGTTGGATTGGTCCTTTGCAACTTCCTACAATCATTGATGGTGTGTACCTGCCATCCACAATAATCACATTTGAGATGTGCTCGACATGTGTCTGAGGTATGCCCAATTTTTTCACATTTTCCACACTTTAAATGAGGATTTTTAGGCGTGAAAACCTTCTCTGGTTTTCGTGCATTATTCTTCACGGCAAAAGCTGAAGCTTCCGGCTGCGGCACATTTAGATTGTTCATGCCGCGCTGCTTTTCCTCTTGGAGCGCGAGAGAATGTGCCTTGCTGACATTGGGAAGGGGATCCATGAGCAAAATTTGTCCTCTTATACTAGTGTATGTTTCATTAAGCCCCATGAGAAATTTCATGGTTTTCTGGTTTTGCTGAAACTGCATCACTTCCTTCATGGCACCACACGTGCATTTAGGAATGTTATGGAGGGCGTCACGTTCATCCCATAGGCCTTTGAGCTTGGTGTAATAAGCTCCAACTGTCATATCGCCTTGCTTGCAATCGTGGATGGCTTCTTCGACATGAAAAATATGAACGCTGTTGGTACGAGAAAAACGTTCCTTCAGGTCGAGCCAGATCTCATGGGCACTCTCGTTATATATTATACTTGCTCCAATGTCTTCTGCAATTGAATTAAACAACCATGCCTTGACAAGGTTGTTGCAGCGCCTCCATTGTTGAAGTTCTGCGGTGGACGTCTCTGGTGGTTCTTGGACGGTGCCGTTGACAAAACCTTCTTTGTTTTTGATGTTGAGAGCCATCAACATGGCACGACTCCAAGAATTGTAGTTTTCTCCATTCAGCGGCTGCGTAACAAGCACGAGACCAGGTTGATCTGAGTAGTGGAGAAAAAAGGGGTCGTTCGGATTATCGAATTTGCTAGATTCAGGTTTTGCTGAATTTTGAGTTTCGTCTGCCATGTGTTTTGACTTAGAAAGAAGATAGATGGGGTTTTTGCGTGGAAGAGGTGGTGGTAAGACTCAGAATCGTGTTTGCTCTGATACCATGTTAAAACTCAGAATAATGTGGTGGAATACACACCTTTTCATTGATATGAATGAGGTTATAAATAACCCTTACAATAATCTTGTAATAGGAAAAATAATAAAAGGTAAATGATATGAAAGGAAGGGTATAACACTTAGTATCTCCAATAATTAATTCACATTAATTATTAGAAGATATAGGAAATAACGTAAAATAGGAAAATAAATATCTCATTAATTCTAAGGAAATAATTTATTTACAAGAATAAATTATTTCCTAACATAACTCTAATTCTAAGGAAATAATTTATTTATAAGAATAAATTATTTTCTATCATAACTCCTAACAACAATCATAGACAACCCTTTCAACATAGAATATATAATATAAGGCTTATATCTTTAGATGGAATATCCAAAACTATATATATTGTGAACTACATAGGCTAAATAAGGTCATGAATAAACAAAATATATCGCGTGAAGATAAAATCCTATAGTAGCCTAGTATAAAATGAGGCATGCCAAAATAAGCATGTCACTTATATTATTATTTGGTCGAAAAAATAGTTTTAGAGCCAAACCTACTTCATTGTGTTATATGGATCATGAATCATTTTAGACACGATTGATTGACCTACGACAGTCTGAATATCAAGTGGGTGATTCAAAAGAGATTGGAGACTGATTGTTTGAATAAAGATTCAAATATGGAGTATTTGCGTGATGTCATGCACTTTGAAGAAAATGAGATCATGAAAGAATTCTATCCCGCTTTAAAAGAAATGAAACATTACAAGCTATAAAGCAAAGGTTTAAAGCTAAATATATAACGCATTTTTGTGTGCCATTAATAAAGTAAATAAATCGTGAATATTTACTTGGCAAAGGGATGTCATTTTAATATTTGATATTACTAGATTATTGCTAAAATAAATTAAGTATTTTTTTAATGTTTATCTTATTCTTGTTGGTCCTTGCACGTTAATTTATATTCATATAAGACTATCATCAAACAACAAGTCTACTAACATTATACTCATAGATTTAATCTTTATTTTCTAAAAATTAAGTCATTTAAAAATTAGATTGGACCAGTTTAATTAGTCAAATCATGAGCTGACCTTCTAGGTAGTTAGGCGCGAGCATTCGGTCAGTTTGGATGTATTGGTTCTCAAATTGGTCAAACCGATTGCAATTAGAATAAAAAATTTGAAAAATTGAATCATTCAAAATTTTAATAAAATTCAACTAAAATCTACATTGGTTTAAACGGTTTACTTTTTGACAAACACCAAGAATTACATATATTATATGTATAATTTAGATTTAATTTTGAAATTTCGGTTTTTTCTATTGGTTTGGTTAAATGAAAATTAAAGGCGACTAATAACCGAAAACCAAATATTGGAGTTTTAAAAACCAGAAACTAAAAGGCATTTTTGAAACCAAACTGAATGAACCAAAATTAGTTGGTTTAATTCTATTTTTTGGTTTTGACCAAATAATGCACATCACTAAAGCTAGTTCAATCCACTAATAAACTTAAAATTAACGGTCAAACTGATAAAGCAAGCAAACTAACACCTCTATAGTTAGTTTTCGTCATCATGATCAAATTGCCATCATATTTTGAATTAAATGGTTAAAATTTAATATTGAAAAAGCGATTTAAGTAAATGAATTAGTAAAATTTTAAACATGTAAGTCCTCCCTTCGCCTCCAATGCCAATTAAATTTATAAGATATAAATTAAAAATAATGTTATAATAAGATATAAAAAAATTTTAATTTCTAGAAGTCACTTCATGCATACAATCTATAATTAAAGATTTTTTTTTTCACATATTGGCATCATTCTTGTGACATCTAAATTAATTTTATATTTATTAAGTTATCAGATTCAACTCGGTTAATCATTTAACTCTGAACAATTTCCTTTTTTGATTCAATGACATTGCTACACAAAATTTCATCTGGTTACAAAATTATAATATTTTTTATGAATATTTGTTAAAATTTATGTTTTAGGATGTCTAAATTCTCTAAAATCTAATTGACATGCATTAATATAATTATTTTCATTCACAATGCTTAATTCTCTTAGAACTTCATGATATGGGGAAAATTATTACATTCGTTCACAGTAAGCAAAAATGCATACCAAAACCCCTCCTGCACATAATAAGCGCTCTATAGCTGGAGATAAAAAGTAGTTTGGAAAGGGTGGAAGGCATAAAGTGGTGAGGAAAAACGATGGCAATGTCATCTCCAGTATCCCCCTTCGCAAAACCCACCGTAGGCTTCCCAGCCAAACCCTACTCTCGTTTCAGGGCTTCCTCTACCGCTCCAATTCCCGATTTCTTCTCTTCCGAATGGTATGTGTCACACCATGGTTTTCTATGTTCAATCCTATCTTGGTTTTTGATATTTTCTTCCATTTATTCTTCAAATTTACTTTTTCTTAATATGCATATTGAGCTCAATATCGAATTTCTTACATGTTACACAACTGATAAATGTTCTTGATTTCTATTTTGTTTTCCGAGATAACCTAATTACCTTTTGTTCAGTACAACGCGTGTTAAAGCTGTGATTTTGATGCTTTTACAGGCTTGAATCTCGCAAGAAAAGACCTTTTGGCCCGAAGCTGGAGGTAAATCTCTTAAGAATAAGTTCCCACTTACACAGTTATACAGTTTAATGAAATTTGCAGTCAAGCTATTGATTTTGTTCATTCTTTTCAGTTTAGTGCTGAGGAAGCAGTCCAGTGTCAGCTTGATGCATTGAAATACAATGATCAACCTCGGGAAGACTATGGTATTGAAGTCATGTACAGGGTACTGCTTACTATAACTGTAAGCTCGGAATAGTTTTGTTAACTAAAATCTAACTACTTTTTTATCCTCAGTTTGCTGGCTTCAATCCATTTGAAAGATCTACTTACTTTGGACCATTCTTTGATCTCGGGCAGGTGACAACAAGTCCCATTATTAGTAAAGTTTGCAAAGAGATCAGAACCTGAAACCTACTTGACATGATAACTCTTAAAAAATTTTAAATTCTGATCAATTTTTAGCTATTTAGTTTGGGATTTGAGAATCATGAGCGAGTTAAATGTTTAAATCAATTAATTTCTTATGAATGATAGGATGTAGCTAAGCGGGATTCAATCAATAGCAGGTCTGAAACAGGATTTATCAAAGTGATAGGATTTGAAGCCCCTAAACAAGCCCCACTAGCCATGATAGAACCAGTATCTTAAACTCGCTCTTTTCATTTTCATGATCTGATACACCATTTTCTTGCAGTTTGAGCGATTTAGGAGATTATTCCACCATTCAACTTACCGAGTTCTTCTTTGCCACAAGGAACAAAAGATTCTAAGCAGTTTGTGGGTGCAAGAGGTATTCCTGTGCTCCTTGTTTTGTGATTGCGTGCTGTGTTTCTGTACAACTACATATAACTGATGTCTGCTTTTGCTGATGGTCATTTAATAGAATCAATTCAAACAGAGAGTTTTANGGAAAAGGTAAACGAGTTTGCTTAGCCAATGAGCAAATTAAACAATCAAAAACATTACATTCTTNGGACTTCAGCTCCTTCTTAAAGCTTCAAGTTCCCGTCCATTAAAGGGGTGGAGCTCTGCTTATAGTGTTATAGGTGCAATTAATGCAAAAATATGAACCATTTTAATTGAACGGTCAGAAGAGCTTTCTTCAATCAAACGTCGTTTAATGGACATTTGAAGCCCTTAATGGCGTCGGAATTGAGTGATCTCGGGCTCGTTGGATTTGTCTTGTTGAGACGTTCGCTTCGACTATAAACTCGTTTAGTTCGACATCTATTTAACCTTTTAAATATTTCTAAAAATCTTTTAAGAGTGGTTTAATGACTTGATATGGGCTTGATTTGACTTGGATTGTACAAATTTTGATATTATTGGGTCCGTCTCATCGAGCCGGTGAATTTGACTATAAGTTTGTTGAAATTAGAGTTCCGGATGACTCTTAATTGAAGTTTGAATCTTTCTCTCTCAACAAATTGCCCTGAAATTCATGTCATGAATGAAGATTCAAGTTGGATAATGAAAATTTGTTGGTGGCGTAACAAATATAAAAATTAAAATTAAAGTGATAGACATGCAAATACTAGATATTAGATGTGTGTATCTATATGCCCATTAAAATTAACAAACAGCCTCATTTGGGCAGGAGCCCGCACATGTCTCAAAATTATATAAGAGGGATTAATTAAAACTCAAATTATTCTATTTAAAGTTTTAGTTGTTTGGATTAATTTGAGTGTCTCCAGTAAATTGTACATATAGTCAATGATATGGATCGCATCACCATTCTGCACACGATATGATACTGTTGATGATGAATCATATTGTCGTTGACACATCCTTCGGATGAATATTACAAATCTTATTCCAACATCCCAATCATAACCAGTATGAGATAAAAATCAGGCGCTTATTTAGCTTAAGTTCTCATTTTTCATTCCTCCTTTCAAACAAGCAAGCTAGTGAAACTTTAATTTATTCAAATCCTCATCTTTTTCATTTTATTTCATTATTTTTTTTTAATTTCTACCATTTAATATTTCAAGCAGGCCTTCGGTCATCGCGAATGGGCATCAGCATGTCTTTTTGGGCTTAAATTTTTTGTTGGCAGGACTATGCAATGCTTTCTTAGACAGCCTATTAAAGCCCACCAAAGCTTGTTTTTGCATAATAGGAAATTGGGTGACCCTTTTTTGCAAAATGTCAACATATCAACTTCATCAACTATCTAAATCTCTTTTTTCATCACTGTAAGTATAATATCTTTTCATTTTTAAATGAAATAAAATTAGTATTGGTACAATATCATAAGAAAAAAAAAACTACTTGATTTAATGCGAGCCTTTCTCAAATTAATAAATTTATAGTCAAGTGAAACATCTTGATGAGATGAACTTTATGACATCAAAAGAATTATATTTCTAGATTAAAGTATANATATATATATATATATATATATATATATATATATATATATATATATATATATATATATATATATATATATAGTGGTACTAATATGTGTTTAAAGCTAATATATGGATAAAATTTAAGAGAGAAATGACGAAGAGGCATATGTTACACATTGGAGGTCATTATAAGGACAAAAGCTAGTATTCTTGAGATATGAAGGTAACTAATTTAAAGTGCAATAATTTACACTACAAGAGCTTTAGTTGTTGATACTCATGATGATATGATGATGATAATGATGATGATTAGTAAGAGATGTAGGTTCTTAACTTCATTTGATGTTTTTTTTTTTTTTAATTTTCGCCATAGAATATAATTTTTAGAATTGTTGCGTGGACTTACTTACATTGAACTATAATTGTCTTTGCATAAAAATTTGAGTGAATAAAAATTGGTTTCTTATAAATTTACGTCTTAATTTATTTTAAAATTATGTTAAATTTATTTTTGATTTCAGTTTTAGTCTTATGATTAGGTTATATGGTTGTATGTATAGTATATTTGTAGGTTATATAGATTGAAAATATAATTANAATATGTGTTTAACGCTAATATATGGATAAAATTTAAGAGAGAAATGACGAGAGGCATATGTCACACATTGGAGGTCATAATAAGGACAAAAGCTAGTATTCTTGAGATATGAAGGTAACTAATTTAAAGTGCAATAACTTACACAACAAAAGCTTTAGTTGTTGATACTAAAGATGATATGATGATGAAAATGATGATGAATAGTAAGAGATGTAGGTTTTTAACTTCATCTGATGTTTTTTTTTTAATATTTTTGCCATAGAATATAATTTTTAGAATTGTTGTGTAGACTTTCTTACATTGAACTATAATTGTCTTTGCATAAAAATTTGAGTGAATATAACTTGGTTGCTTATAAATTTACGTCTTAATTTATTTTAAAATTATGTTAAATTTATATTTGATTCAGTTATAGTCTTATGATTAGGTTATATGGTTGTATGTATAGTATATTTGTAGGTTATATAGATTGAAAATATAATTATATAATGTATAGTAGTTAAATATTTGTATTAAATTATGACATACAATGATTGCAAATTATAAATAAAAGTTTAAATTTTAAAATGCCGCTGAAAGAAAATTTTAGGTCAGTTCATTTTCTATGATGTAGTAAGTTTGTGACATGAAATGAGTGTTGCCTTTTTTTAACAAAAGATTATGGCTTTGGTGAATCACAATAAATTTGTAACGAGTTTATTAGTGCTTAATGACGCGACTAAAAAAACAATCGTAGACAACCCTTTCAACATAAAATATATAACATAAGGCTTATATCTTTTGATGAAATATCTAAAACTATATATATTGTGAACTACATAGGCTGAATAAGGTCATGAATAAACAAAATATACCGCGTGAAGATAAAATCCTATGGTAACCTAGTATAAAATGAGACATGTCACATATATTATTATTCGGTCGAAAAAATAGTTTTAGAGCCAATCCTACTTCATTATGTTTTATGGTTCATGAATCATTTTAGACACGATTGATTGACCAATGCCATTCCTAATATCAAGTGGGTGATTCAAAAGAGATTGGAGACTGATTGTTTGAATAAAGATTCACATATGGAGTATTTGTGTGATATCATGCTTTTAGGAGGAAATGAGATCATGAAAGAATTCTATCCCTCTTTAAAAGAGACGGAACATTACAAGCTATAAAGCAAAGCTTTAAAGCTAAATATATAACGCATTTTTTAGTGCTATTAATAAAGTAAATAAATCGTTAATATTTACTTGGCAAAGGGATGTCATTTTAATATTTGATATTACTAGATTATTGGTAAAATAAATTAAGTTTTTTTTTTTTTTAATATTTATCTTATTCTTGTTGGCTCTTGCACGTTAATTAGTATTCATATAAGACCATCATCAAACAACAAGTCTACTAACATTATACCATTGATTTAATTTTCATTTTCTAAAAACAAAGTCATTTAAAAATTAGATTAGACCAGTTTAGTTAGTCAAATCGTGAGCTGGCCTTCTAGGTAGTTAGGCGTGAGCATTCAGTCAGTTTGGATGTATTGGTTGTCAAATTGGTTAAATTGATTGCAACTAGAATAAAAAATTTGAAAAGCTGAATCATTCAAAATTTTAATAAAATTCAACCAAAGTCTACATTGGTTTAAATGGTTTACTTATTGACAAGCACCAAGAATTACACATATTATATGTATAATTTAGATTTAGTTTTTTGAATCCTCCATTTAATTTTGAAATTTCGGCCTTTTGTATTTGTTTGGTTAATTGAAAATTAAATGCGGCTAATAGCCGAAAACCAAATATTGGAGTTTTAAAAACCAGAAACTAAAGTGCATTTTTGAAACCAAAATGAATGAACCAAAATTATTCGGTTTAATTCTATTTTTTGGTTTTGACCAAATAATGCACACCACTATAGCTAGTTCAATCAACTAACAAAATTGAAATTAAAGGTCAAACCAAGAAAACTAACACCTCTATAGTTATTTTTATCATCATGCTCAAATTGTCATCATGTTTTGAATTAAATGGTTAAAATTTAATATTGAAAAAAGGATTTAAGTAAATGAATTATTAAAATTTTAAACACGAAAGAAACCCCATCTCCTCCCCTCGCTTCCAATGCCAATTAAATTTATAAGATAATAAATTAAAAATAATGTTATAATTAGATACAATAAAATTTTAACTTCTAGAAGATACTTCATGTATACAATCTATAATTAAAGATATTTTTTTCACGTATCGGCATATTTCTTGTGACATCTAAATTAATTTTATATTTATTAAGTCATCAGATTCAACTCGGTTAATCATTTAATTCCGAACAATTTCTTTTTTTGATTCAATGACATTGCTAAACAAAATTTCATCTAGTTACAAAATTATAACATTTTTATGAATATTTGTTAAAGTTTATGTTTTTGGATGTCCAAATTCTCTAAAATCTAATTGACATGCATTAATATAATTATTTTCATTCACAATGCATAATTCTCTTAGAACTTCATGTATATGGGGAAAATTATTACATTCGTTCACGGTAAGCAAAAATGCNAAAGCTTGTTTGAGAGCATATAATGATTTGTGGAATTTACAAACTCGAGTCTCCCCCTTTCGTTCGAGGCCAGGAGGTAGCGACATATATACGTCTTCGTCGAGGTCCCCATGCAAGAAGGCATTGTTGACATCTAGTTG
>JXCR01142692.1:69375-92500 GCA_002079205.1 Phalaenopsis hybrid cultivar
GCTAATATATGGATAAAATTTAAGAGAGAAATGACGAAGAGGCATATGTTACACATTGGAGGTCATTATAAGGACAAAAGCTAGTATTCTTGAGATATGAAGGTCACTAATTTAAAGTGCAATAATTTACACTACAAGAGCTTTGGTTGTTGATACTGAAGATGACATGATGTTGATAATGATGATGATTAGTAAGAGATGTAGGTTTTTAACTTCATTTGATGTTTTTTATATATTTTTGCCATAGAATATAATTTTTAGAGTTGTTGTGTGGACTTATTTACATAGAACTATAATTGTCTTTGCAAAAAATTTGAGTGCAAATAAATTGGTTGCTTATAAATTTACGTCTTAATTTATTTTAAAATTATGTTAAATTTATATTTGATTTCAATTATAGTCTTATGATTAGGTTATATGGTTGTATGTATAGTATATTTATAGGTTATATAGATTGAAAATATAATTATATAATGTATAATAGTTAAATATTTGTATTAAATTATGACCTACAATGATCGCAAATTATAAGTAAAAGTTTAAATTTTAAAACGCTGGTGAAAGAAAATTTTAGGTCAGTTCATTTTCTATGATATAGTAAGTTTGTGACATGAAATGAGCGTTGTCTTTTTTTAACAAAAGATTACGACTTTGGTGAATCACAATAAATTTGTAACGAGTTTATTAGTGCTTAATGACGCGACTAAAAAAGCAATCATAGACAACCCTTTCAACATAGAATATATAATATAAGGCTTATATCTTTTTGATGGAATATCCAAAACTATATATATTGTGAACTACATAGGCTAAATAAGGTCATGAATAAACAAAATATACCGCGTGAAGATAAAATCCTATAGTTGCATAGTATAAAATGAGACATGCCAAACCTACTTCATCATGTTATAAGGTTCATGAATCATTTTAGACAAAATAGACATATCACATATATTATTATTTGGTCGAAAAAATAATTTTAGAGCCAAACCTACTTCATTATGTTATATGGCTCATGAATCATTTAAGACACGATTGATTGACCTATGACAGTCCGAATATCAAGTGGGTGATTCAAAAGAGATTGGAGACTCATTGTTTGAATAAAGATTCAAATATGGAGTATTTGTGTGATGTCATGCACTTAGGAGAAAATGAGATCATGAAAGAATTCTATCCCGCTTTAAAAGAAATGAAACATTACAAGCTATAAAGCAAAGGTTTAAAGCTAAATATATAACGCATTTTTGTGTGCCATTAATAAAGTAAATAAATCGTGAATATTTACTTGGCAAAGGGATGTCATTTTAATATTTGATATTACTAGATTATTGCTAAAATAAATTAAGTATTTTTTTAATATTTATCTTATTCTTGTTGGCCCTTGCACGTTAATTAATATTCATATAATACTATCATCAAACAACAAGTCTACTAACATTATACTCATAGATTTAATTTTTATTTTCTAAAAACTAAGTCATTTAAAAATTAGATTGGACTAGTTTAATTAGTCAAATCATGAGCTGACCTTCTAGGAAGTTAGGCGTGAGCATTTGGTCAGTTTGGATGTATTGGTTCTCAAATTGGTCAAATCGATTGCAATTGGAATAAAAAATTTGAAAAATTGAATCATTCAAAATTTTAATAAAATTCAACTAAAATCTACATTGGTTTAAACGGTTTACTTTTTGACAAACACCGAGAATTACATATATTATATGTATAATTTAGATTTAATTTTGAAATTTCGGTCTTTGCTATTGGTTTGGTTAAATGAAAATTAAAGACGACTAATAACCGAAAACCAAATATTGGAGTTTTAAGAACCAGAAACTAAAGTGCATTTTTGAAACCAAAGTTAGTCTGTTTAATTCTATTTTTTGATTTTGACCAAATAATATACATCACGATCGCTAGTTCAATCCACTAATAAAATTGAAATTAACGGTCAAACTGATAAAGCAAGCAAACTAACACCTCTATAGCTAGTTTTCGTCATCATGATCAAATTGCCATCATATTTTGAATTAAATGGTTAAAATTTAATATTGAAAAAACGATTTAAGTAAATGAATTAGTAAAATTTTAAACATGTAAGAAACCCCATCTCCTCCCTTCGCCTCCAATGCCAATTAAATTTATAAGATATAAATTAAAAATAATGTTATAATAAGATATAAAAAAATTTTAATTTCTAGAAGTCACTTCATGCATACAATCTATAATTAAAGATTTTTTTTTTCACATATTGGCATCATTCTTGTGACATCTAAATTAATTTTATATTTATTAAGTTATCAGATTCAACTCGGTTAATCATTTAACTCTGAACAATTTCCTTTTTTGATTCAATGACATTGCTACACAAAATTTCATCTGGTTACAAAATTATAATATTTTTTATGAATATTTGTTAAAATTTATGTTTTAGGATGTCTAAATTCTCTAAAATCTAATTGACATGCATTAATATAATTATTTTCATTCACAATGCTTAATTCTCTTAGAACTTCATGATATGGGGAAAATTATTACATTCGTTCACAGTAAGCAAAAATGCATACCAAAACCCCTCCTGCACATAATAAGCGCTCTATAGCTGGAGATAAAAAGTAGTTTGGAAAGGGTGGAAGGCATAAAGTGGTGAGGAAAAACGATGGCAATGTCATCTCCAGTATCCCCCTTCGCAAAACCCACCGTAGGCTTCCCAGCCAAACCCTACTCTCGTTTCAGGGCTTCCTCTACCGCTCCAATTCCCGATTTCTTCTCTTCCGAATGGTATGTGTCACACCATGGTTTTCTATGTTCAATCCTATCTTGGTTTTTGATATTTTCTTCCATTTATTCTTCAAATTTACTTTTTTTTAATATGCATATTGAGCTCAATATCGAATTTCTTACATGTTACACAACTGATAAATGTTCTTGATTTCTATTTTGTTTTCCGAGATAACCTAATTACCTTTTGTTCAGTACAACGCGTGTTAAAGCTGTGATTTTGATGCTTTTACAGGCTTGAATCTCGCAAGAAAAGACCTTTTGGCCCGAAGCTGGAGGTAAATCTCTTAAGAATAAGTTCCCACTTACACAGTTATACAGTTTAATGAAATTTGCAGTCAAGCTATTGATTTTGTTCATTCTTTTCAGTTTAGTGCTGAGGAAGCAGTCCAGTGTCAGCTTGATGCATTGAAATACAATGATCAACCTCGGGAAGACTATGGTATTGAAGTCATGTACAGGGTACTGCTTACTATAACTGTAAGCTCGGAATAGTTTTGTTAACTAAAATCTAACTACTTTTTTATCCTCAGTTTGCTGGCTTCAATCCATTTGAAAGATCTACTTACTTTGGACCATTCTTTGATCTCGGGCAGGTGACAACAAGTCCTATTATTAGTAAAGTTTGCAATGAGCTCAGAACCTCAAACCTACTTGACATGATAACAGTTAAAAAATTTTAAATCCTGATCAATTTTTAGCTATTTAGTTTGGGATTTGAGAATCATGAGCGAGATAAATGTGTAAATCAATTAATTTCTTATGAATGATAGGATGTAGCTGAACGGGATTCAATCAATAACAGGTCTGAAACAGAATTTATCAAAGTGATAGGATTTGAAGCCCCTCAACAAGCCCCACTAGCCATGATAGAACCAGTATCTTAAACTCACTCTTTATATTTTCATGATCTGATACACCATTTTCTTGCAGTTTGAGCGATTTAGGAGATTATTCCACCATTCAACTTACAGAGTTCTTCTTTGCCACAAGGAACATAAGATTCTAAGCAGTTTGTGGGTGAAAGAGGTATTCCTGTGCTCCTTGTTTTATGCTTGCGTGCTGTGTTTCTGTACAACTACATATAATTGATCTTTGCTTTTGCTGATGATCATCTTACAGAATCAATTCAAACAGAGAGTTTTTATTGAAGGTTCACGTCCTGAGGAAGAAGAAATCTTCCAGTTCACAATGATTCAGGTTTGTTTCTCTTTCCATTGCTCTTCACCTCCAGTTTACATTGAATGAGCTGAGTTCAGGCTACTCATTAACAGAAGATTGGTGGATGTTGGGACGGTTACTGGCTAACTGAGAGCCTACTTCATGATAGGGATGTGTTTCTTGGTGGTGTTGCTTATTGATGCTGTATTTACTATGAGGATAATCAACTCGTGTAGATAAAAGGATTTTAGATTCTGCCAAGGTTGATGTCTGTTTATACTTGCTTTTAGTGTGGTCTAATATATGTTATTACTGTTTAGGCCTAAGAAAATAGTTTAACAGGTTTAAAAATGTTATTTTGCTCATTTATAAATTTATATTCGTGTCCTACATATATATATTTCATTTTTCGCTTTAAAATATAATGTCCAATGTACCATGTTCTATATTTCATATAAATTTCGAAGTCAAACAGTTCTAGTAGTTGTGCTTTCTTAAGTTACATGGCAGTAATATATTGTTTCAAACCTTGACAAATAAGAGTTGACAGTTTGTTGTATATTAATTACTTATTTTAATAAGAATTTAAATAGTTCATTTGCATGTACTGGTGACAGTATACTTCCTATAATGATTAGAAGAGAAAATTAAATTTNGCTTTAAAATATAATGTCCAATGTACTATGTTGTATATTTCATAAAAATTTCGAAGTCAAACAGTTCTAGTAGTTGTGCTTTCTTAAGTTACATGGCAGTAGTATATTGTTTCAAACCTTGACAAATAAGAGTTGACAGTTTGTTGTATATTAATTACTTATTTTTATAAGAATTTAAATAGTTCATTTGCATGTACTGGTGACAGTATACTTCCTCTAATGATTAGAAGAGAAAATTAAATTTTAATTATCATAGATTTGAGTATATAACACTGTCATTATCAGGCCCCAAGCCCCGGATGTGAAAAGTGGAGAGTTGCATTGGGTAATCGACAACCATCATTAAATTTGTCAAAAAATCATAACATGAATCCTTTAAAATCCTGTGTAAATGCTAGGGTATCCCTTGGAAACGGCGCTCTGTATGACCTGAGTATAGTGAAAAGTGGTGCAAGATCGCTACATCGATGTCCAGGTGTAGTGTCAAATAAGTAAGAGTTTTCGCATTACGGACGGATGCGGGTAAAGAAGTTAGTCCATGAGTCTAATATTAGGATGAAAACAGATAATCTCGCAGGTTAATGAAATTAATTCATATTATGGTTCATAGAAAGATAAATATCTTATGTACTCAAGAAATTAAATGGACTGGAGAAATGACTAAGGAGATTGATAGCTTAGGTTTTAAACTTTGGTATTCAAATAAGAGTCGCATTAGAGATGGTGTAGGTGTAATTATAGATAAGAGATTGAAAGAAAATGTTGTAAAAATTAATAGAATTGAAGATAGAATTATAACCCTTAAGATTGTTGTTGATACTAAAATTTTTAATATTATAAGTGTATATGCTCCTCAAGTAGATTTAGATATTAGTTATAAAGACAAATTCTGAAATGATCTAGAAGAATTAATACAAATGATATCTCTTGAAGAATTAATTTTTTTTGGAGGAAATTTAGATGAACATGTTGGTAAAGTGGTCGAAGATTTTAGAAATATTCATGGTGGCTACGATTTTGGAGTGATTAATGAAAAATGTTGAACTGTATTATATTTTGTTTTATTATATGACTTTGTCATTGCTAATACTTTATTCAAGAAACGAGATGAGCGTATTATTACTTATAAGAATGGATTTAATAAAACACAATTTAATTATTTTCTTATGAGAAGAAGAGATCATCGAGAATGTAAAGATTGTAAGATGATTCACAGTAAAACTTTAAGTATTATTAGTTTTGAATTTTAAGATGAAGTGTTGTAAGATAAAAATACTAGGAATAATTATCATAGAATTAGATGAAGACACCTAAAAAACAGAAATAAAATTATTTCTTATAAGGAAACTTCAAGATTTCAATATTTGGAATATTCATGGGAAAAAAATTATATGCAGAATAAAGTAACAAACACTATTAAACTAGAGATAAAAGATGTACTTAGAGAATTAGAATGAAAATTTTCTATAATTAAAAATAGTTGGTGATATAATAATAACGTACAAAAAAAAATAAAATATAAAAAATTGTGCTATAAAAATTAGTTTAAATGTAAAAGCTTAGAGAATTGAGAAAAATGTAAGGTGGCCCATAGGAAGTCTAAGAGAACAATTTGTTACGCTAAAAATTCTAATTTTAGTGAACTTTATAATATATTAGNATAGGAATAATTATCATAGAATTAGATGAAGACACCTAAAAGGCAGAAATAAAATTATTTTTTATAAGGAAACTTAAAGATTTCAATATTTGGAATATTCATGGGAAAAAAATTCTATGCGGAATAAAGTAACAAACACTATTAAACTAGAGATAAAAGATGTACTTGGAGAATTAGAATAAAAAATTTCTATAATTAAAAATAGTTGGTGATATAATAATAACGTTCAAGAAAAAAAAAATAGAAAAAATTGTGCTATAAAAATTAGTTTAAATGTAAAAGCTTAGAGAATTGAGAAAAATATAAGGTGGCCCATAGGAAGTTTAAGAGAACAATTTGTTACGCTAAAAATTCTAATTTTAGTGAACTTTATAATATATTAGATACTAAATAACGTGAAAAATATGTATAAATTATCCAAACAAAGAGAAAAGAAAAGTAAAGATTTAACCTAAGTAAATTGTATTAAANGAAAATTTTCTATAATTAAAAATAGTTGGTGATATAATAATAACGTTCAAGAAAAAAATAAAATATAAAAAATTGTGCTATAAAAATTAGCTTAAATGTAAAAGCTTAGAGAATTGAGAAAAATATAAGGTGACCCATAGGAAGTCTAAGAGAACAATTTGTTACGCTAAAAATTCTAATTTTAGTGAACTTTATAATATATTAGATACTAAATAACATAAAAAATATGTATAAATTATCCAAATAAAGAGAAAAGAAAAGTAAAGATTTAAACTAAGTAAAGTGTATTAAAGATGAAAATCAGGAAGTTCTTTTCTTATAAGAAGATATTCAACAGAGGTTGGTGGGCTATTTTGATAAACTTTTTAATGAAGTTTCTGAAAATACAATCGACCTTAGTAATCTTAATATCTTTAAGAATAATTAAATATTTTATTTTTATCATCACATTAGTAAAAAAAAAGTTAAAAAGGCTTTAAAGAGAATTAATGATGAAAAATAAGTACAATCTGATGATATCTTCATTGAATTGTGGAAATATTTAGNTTGTATTAAAGATGAAAATCAGGAAGTTCTTTTCTTATAAGAAGATATTCAACAGAGGTTGGTGGGCTATTTTGATAAACTTTTTAATGAAGTTTCTGAAAATACAATCGACCTTAGTAATCTTAATATCTTTAAGAATAATTAAATATTTTATTTTTATCATCACATTAGTAAAAAAAAAGTTAAAAAGGCTTTAAAGAGAATTAATGATGAAAAATAAGTANGAAGACTTTAAAGAGAATTAATGATGAAAAATAAGTACAATCTGATGATATCTTCATTGAATTGTGGAAATATTTAGGAGATTTGAGAGTTTCTTGGCTTACTAAACTCTTTAATATTATTTTACAGACTAAAAAGATGTTTGTGGAATGGAGGAGTATTTTGGTCCTCCTTTTTAAGAATAAAAGGGATGCACTCAATTGTGTCAATTACAAAGGAATTAAGTTAAAATGTCATGCTTTAAAATTATGGTAGAAGATTATTGAACATAAATTAAGACGTGATAAAATATTTCTCATAATCAGTTTGGATTTATGTCAGACATGTCTACCATGGAAGATATATATTCATTGAGAGGTTTAATGGAGAAGTACAAAGATGATAAGAAGAATCTATATATGATTTTTATTGATTAAAAAAAAGCTTACTATAAGGTTCCAAGAAAAGTCCTTTGGAGAGTTCTAGAAAAAAAATGTGTTGATTTGACTTATATTCAAGTCATTAAAGATATGTATACTAGAGTTGTTACTTGTGTTCGAACAAAAAGCGGATTGACCTATTTTAGTTGGATTACATCAAGCATCGGCTTTAAGCCCATCTCTTTTTGCTTTAATTATGGACGCATTTACTAGACATTTATAGGAGGATGTGCCTTGGTGTATGTTTTTCGCNGCACCAGCATTTGGATGTCACTACTTCCCAAAATTTCTCTCTTGGCCGCTGTAGCACAAGCCAGTGCACAATTGACTTCATCTCAAAAACAAGCATTCCATATAAAGCATTCACCATTTTAATGGTCTTTCATGTCCGTGAAAGAAATATTACGCGCAGACAATGTATGTGCATGTTGATGATATTATGGTGTGCATGTTGATGATATTATGGTGATGTTGAAGTGCATAACGAAGTGCATAACACCATAATACCATTAAATATATCGTCGTCCATGAGAAAAATTCTCATTTGAACCTACTTATTTATTATATTTATGTTAAATTCTATGCCTATTATTAAATTGTTATTTTATTTTTAAAATGTTTATATATATACCGCAGTTTTAATCTTTTTGCATATCTAACAAAGAAATTTGATATCTTTTATTTATAATATTTTGATGACAAAACATCATGCATGAATTATACTTTTATACTCTAANACCAGCATTTGGATGTCACTACTTCCCAAAATTTCTCTCTTGGCCGCTGCACAAGCCGGTGCGCATTCGATATAAAGCATTCACCATTTTAATGGTCATTCATGTCCGTGAAAGAAATATTACGTGCAGATAATGTATGTGCATGTTGATGATATTATGGTGATGTTGAAGTGCATAACGAAGTGCATAACACCACAATACCATTAAATATATCGTTGTCTATGAGAAAAATTCTCATTTGAACCTACTTATTTAATATATTTTATGTTAAATTCTATGCCTATTATTAAATTGTTATTTTATTGTTTACATATATACCGCATAATTTTAATCTTTTTGCATATCTAACAAATAAATTTGATATCTTTTATTTATAATATTTTGATGACAAAACATCATGCATGAATTATACTTTATACCCTAATCATGTAGTCATAAGATGTATAAACATCATGCATGAATTAAACATCATGCACGAGCTGAACACGAACCAAAATCATACTATTTTTAATCGATAGAGGATCACAAGGTGCAAAATTATACATATATATATATATATGCTCGTGTTGTGATTCATGCACATAAAAATTTCTCTTCTTTTATAGGAAAAAAAATTTGTTGGGATGTCTGCAGGGCCAATCACTGGCACTAGAATTTCCTAACCCCATTATCCCTCTCTAAGCCACCCCTCCCCCTCCTATCCCTCAGACGAAAAATTATTCCATACGGATCGGTGTCCGCACGCAGCTGGCGTGCGGACACCGATCTGGACCGTAAATCAGGTGATTTACGGTCCTGATGTATTTCGGTGGGCCCTACCTAAAATTTTTTATTTTTATTTTTTAAAAATGGAAATAATCCTGACCGNGTTCTTGTGATATCTAAATTAATTTTATATTTATTAAGTCATCAGATTCAACTCGGTTAATCATTTAACTCTGAACAATTTCATTTTTTGATTCAATGACATTGCTACACAAAATTTCATCTAGTTACAAAATTATAATATTTTCTTATGAATATTTGTTAAAATTTATGTTTTTGGATGTCTAAATTCTCTAAAATCTAATTGACATGCATTAATATAATTATTTTCATTGATAATGCATAATTCTCTTAGAACTTCATGTATATGGGGAAAATTATTACATTCGTTCACGGTAAGCAAAAATGCGTACCAAAACCCCTCCTGCACATAATAAGCGCTCTATAGCTGGAAAAATTATTCCATACGGATCGGCGTCCGCACGTAGCTTGCGTGCGGACGCAGATCCGGACCGTAAATCACTTGATTTACAGTTCTGATGTATTTCGGTGGGCCCTACCTAAAATTTTTTATTTTTATTTTTTAAAAATGGAAATAATTCTGACCGTAGATCACTGTGATCTACGGCCAAGATCGAACACCGCATGCAGAGATGCATGCGGTGTCCGCACGCAATAATCCCTCCTATAGCTGGAGATAAAAAGTAGTTTGGAAAGGGTGGGAGGCATGAAGTGGTGAGGGAAAACGATGGCAATGTCGTCTCCAGTATCCCCCTTCGCAAAACCCACCGTAGGCTTCCCAGCCAAACCCTACTCTCGTTTCAGGGCTTCCTCTACCGCTCCAATCCCCGATTTCTTCTCTTCCGAATGGTATGTGTCACGCCATGGTTTTCTATGTTCAATCCTATCTTGGTTTTTGATATTTTCTTCCATTGATTCTTTAAATTTACTTTTTCTTAATATGCATATTGAGCTCAATATCGAATTTCTTACATGTTACACAACTGATAAATGNCCCCTCAGACACACTATCCAGAAAGCGACAAAAGCCTTAATGGCGCAGCCAAATGATGAGGGAGAGAGAAGAGAAGGACTCACAAAGAGAGAGGGGGTGAATAGCAATGTGCAGATCATTAAGAATTCTTTACTATTGAAGGCAACNATAATCCCTCCCCTCAGACACCCTATCCAGAAAGCGACAAAAGCCTTAATGGCGCAGCCAAATGATGAGGGAGAGAGAAGAGAAGGACTCACAAAGAGAGAGGGGGTGAATAGCAATGTGCAGATCATTAAGAATTCTTTACTATTGAAGGCAACCCATGAGCACTGTTGTTTGGAGTGCACGTTAACTTCACTGGAAGTCTGGAACTAGCCACTTAGGCTTCCTTTGAGGGCGCGGCAAAGCTCCTTTGCGTTCTCATGGAAGCCGATGCAAAGAAAACTTTCGTTTGGTGAATGAACATTCCCCAAACTTCAGCCAAAGTTCTTTCACAAGGACGTTGATTTTTCACTGTTTTAGATCTCTAGCCGTCCTCTTATCTCCTTAAATGCTACTTTGAAAGGAAAAAAACAATACATCAGTACTACGCATGTAGAGTGACGTGCGTAGTCAAGGAAATCACGCCACAACACCCCGCCCGACAGGAAAAAAAAACAACGCGGTAACACGGGGAATATTCCCCCCCTCCCCCCGTGTTATTCATGTGTTATTGTGTTATTCATGTGTTANGAAGCTCCTTTGCGTTCTCATGGAAGCCGATGCAAAGAAAAGTTTCGTTTGGTGAATGAACATTCCCCAAACTTCAGCCAAAGTTCTTGCACAAGAACGTTGATTTTTCACTGTTTTAGATCTCTAGCCGTCCTCTTCTCTCCTTCAATGCTACTTTGAATGGAAAAAAACATTACATCAGTACTACGCACATAGAGTGACGTGCGTAGCGAAGGAAATCACGCCACAACACCCCGCGCGACAGGAAAAAAAAATGACGCGGTAACACGGGGAATATTCCCCCCCTCCCCCCGTGTTATTCATGTGTTATTGTGTTATTCATGTGTTACTGATGTGTCATTGTGTTATTATAACACCAAACATGTTCTCATGACACAATAACACATGAATATCACACAATAACAACAGAATAATATGGGGGAATATTCCCGACAGAGAAAAAATAACGCGATAACACGGGGAAATATTCCCCTTATGTTATTCATGTGTTATTGTGTGTTATTCATGTGTTATTATAACACTAGAAATATTCTCAGAACACAATAATACATAAATAACACGCAACAACACATGAATAACACGGAGGGGATGGGGGGGGGGGAATTCCCCGTGTTANGATAACAACAGAATAATACGGGGGAATATTCCCGACAGAGAAAAAATAACGCGATAACACGGGGAAATATTCCCCCCATATTATTCATGTGTTATTGTGTGTTATTTATGTGTTATTGATCTATTATTGTGTTATTATAACATCAGGAATATTCCCAGAACACAATAACACATAAATAACACACAACAACACATGAATAACACGGGGAGGGGGGCAAATATTCCCCGTGTTACCGTGCCGTCATTTTTTTCTGTCGATTGGGGTGTCGTGGCGTGATTTTATTGACTACGCACGTTACTCTACGTGTGTAGTACTGATGTAATATTTTTCCCTTTAAAAGGCCCTTTGCTGCCACACTCACTCAAACATAACATGTGTATCTTTTTCTCTCTTTCTCTCTTTCTCTCTTCATGTAAATAATATATTTATACATCTGATATATAAAAAATTATAATTATTTTAATAGTTAAATTAGTGATTTTTAATATNGAAAGGCCCTTTGCTACCACACTCACTCAAACATAACATGGGTATTTTTTTCTCTCTTTATGTATATAATATATTTATACATCTGATATATAAAAAATTATAATTATTTTAATAGTTAAATTAGTGATTTTTTTTCTTTTTTTAGATGGTTAGATATGCAAATACATAGGAATTGATTGATATAATATATGCATAAAAATGCATATTTTGGGTGAGATAAGTTAATCTTATCAGTGTATGTAATTTAGAAATTAAAATGTTATACAACAAGATATGAGGGTTTATATGAAAGATATGTAAATGTATATAAATTCAATAATATGTATGTAAATCAAAAGTTGTTTTTTTTATGAAAACTACATCATAGTTTTGGTTTTTAATGTTATTAGAAAATGTTCAAATTAAATTATTACTTCTTTTAATAGAATGTTTATGTTGTTTGAATGAGTGACAAGCTTTGTAGATGTATTTTTGAAACAAGTATTCATGTNCTTTCGCATTACGGATGGATGCGGGTAAAGAAGTTAGTCCATGAGGCTAATATTAGGATGAATATAGATACTCTTGCAGGGTAATGAAATTAGTTCATATTATAGTTCATAGAAAGATAAATATCTTATGTACTCTAGAAATTAAATGGACTGGAGAAATGACTAAAGAGATTGATAGTTTAGGTTTTAAACTTTGGTATTCAAATAAAAGTCGCATTAGAGATGGTGTAGGTGTAATTATAGATAAGAGATTGAAAGAAAATGTTGTAAAAATTAATGAANAAAATTAAATGGACTGGAGAAATGACTAAGGAGATTGATAGCTTAGGTTTTAAACTTTGGTATTCAAATAAGAGTCGCATTAGAGATGGTGTAGGTGTAATTATAGATAAGAGATTGAAAGAAAATGTTGTAAAAATTAATAGAATTGAAGATAGAATTATAACCCTTAAGATTGTTGTTGATACTAAAATTTTTAATATTATAAGTGTATATGCTCCTCAAGTAGATTTAGATATTAGTTATAAAGACAAATTCTGAAATGATCTAGAAGAATTAATACAAATGATATCTCTTGAAGAATTAATTTTTTTTGGAGGAAATTTAGATGAACATGTTGGTAAAGTGGTCGAAGATTTTAGAAATATTCATGGTGGCTACGGTTTTGGAGTGATTAATGAAAAATGTTGAACTGTATTATATTTTGCTTTAGCATATGACTTTGTCATTGCTAATACTTTATTTAAGAAACGAGATGAGCGTATTATTATTTATAAGAATGGGTTTAATAAAACACAAATTGATTATTTTCTTATGAGAAGAAGAGGTCACCGAGAATGTAAAGGTTGTAAGATGATTCCCAGTAAAACTTTAAGTATTATTAGTTTTGAATTTTAAGATGAAGAGTTGTAAGATAAAAATTAATAGGAATAATTATCATAGAATTAGATGAAGACACCTAAAAGGCAGAAATAAAATTATTTTTTATAAGGAAACTTAAAGATTTCAATATTTGGAATATTCATGGGAAAAAAATTCTATGCGGAATAAAGTAACAAACACTATTAAACTAGAGATAAAAGATGTACTTGGAGAATTAGAATAAAAAATTTCTATAATTAAAAATAGTTGGTGATATAATAATAACGTTCAAGAAAAAAAAAATAGAAAAAATTGTGCTATAAAAATTAGTTTAAATGTAAAAGCTTAGAGAATTGAGAAAAATATAAGGTGGCCCATAGGAAGTTTAAGAGAACAATTTGTTACGCTAAAAATTCTAATTTTAGTGAACTTTATAATATATTAGATACTAAATAACGTGAAAAATATGTATAAATTATCCAAACAAAGAGAAAAGAAAAGTAAAGATTTAACCTAAGTAAATTGTATTAAAGATGAAAATCAGGAAGTTCTTTTCTTATAAGAAGATATTCAACAGAGGTTGGTGAGCTATTTTGATAAACTTTTTAATGAAGTTTCTACAAATACAATCGACCTTAGTAATCTTAATATCTTTAAGAATAATTAAATATTTTATTTTTATCATCACATTAGTAAAAAAAAGTTGAGAAGACTTTAAAGAGAATTAATGATGAAAAATAAGTACAATCTGATGATATCTTCATTGAATTGTGGAAATATTTAGGAGATTTGAGAGTTTCTTGGCTTACTAAACTCTTTAATATTATTTTAAAGACTAAAAAGATGTTTGTGGAATGGAGGAGTATTTTGGTCCTCCTTTTTAAGAATAAAAGGGATGCACTCAATTGTGTCAATTACAAAGGAATTAAGTTAAAATGTCATGCTTTAAAATTATGGTAGAAGATTATTGAACATAAATTAAGACGTGATAAAATATTTCTCATAATCAGTTTGGATTTATGTCAGACATGTCTACCATGGAAGATATATATTCATTGAGAGGTTTAATGGAGAAGTACAAAGATGATAAGAAGAATCTATATATGATTTTTATTGATTAAAAAAAAGCTTACTATAAGGTTCCAAGAAAAGTCCTTTGGAGAGTTCTAGAAAAAAAATGTGTTGATTTGACTTATATTCAAGTCATTAAAGATATGTATACTAGAGTTGTTACTTGTGTTCGAACAAAAAGCGGATTGACCTATTTTAGTTGGATTACATCAAGCATCGGCTTTAAGCCCATCTCTTTTTGCTTTAATTATGGACGCATTTACTAGACATTTATAGGAGGATGTGCCTTGGTGTATGTTTTTCGCTGATGATATCCTTCTTGTGGATAAGACTAGAGAAAGTGTTCAAGAAAAACTTGAATTATGGAGGTCTACATTGGAGTCTAAAGGTCTTAGTAGAACTAAAACTGAGTACATGGAATGTAATTTTAGTTGTAGTAGCTCTAGTGCCAGAGTTTTAAATATCTCTGGCCGCTTGTTCAGAGGGATGGTGATATAGATATGGATGTTATTAATATAATTCAAGTTGGTCGGCTGAAGTGGAGAAATGCTCCTGGCCAATTGTGTGATAGGAAAGTACCGTTTAAATTAAAAGGAAAATTTATAAGATGGTTTTGAGAGTTGCATGCTCTATAGCGCAGAATGTGGGCCTTTAAAAGAAAAGCATAAAACAAAGTTAAGTGTTGTTGAGATGAGAATGCTTAGGCGGATGAGTGGGTTGACACTTAGAGACAAAATGCTAAATGAATAAATCTTTGATATGGTTGGTGTAGCTCCGGTGGCGGACAAGATAGAGAAAGTCGTCTTAGATGGTTTGGTCACATTAATTGTCGACCACCTGATGATTTGGTTATGTGAGTAGATGTTTTAGCTTCAACTGGTGCTGAGAAAGGGAGAGACAGACCTAAAAAGAATTGGGCATGTTGGATAAAAAATGATCTTAATCTACTAGAATTAAATGAAAATATGACACCTAATAGAACACAATAGAGAAAAATGATTCATTTAGCCGACCCATGTAGTGGGATAAAGGTCTGTTGTTGTTGTTGTTGTTGTGATTGTTTGAAAAAGAGAAATCATTTGTATGAAGTACTCATAATTAGTTATCAAGTGTGTGATATTTTTTTATGCTTCCATCGTACCACAAAGATACATTGATGGCTGCATCTGAAATTATATGGATGTGCTTATGCTATCTTTACACAGTTAAATGTACATAAACAGACAGAATAAGGGTGGCCTATTATATTACTTATCTGGTTCAGCAGCAAAGCCAAAACTTCTTTTGCTACTCAGGAAACCATTTTTATAACTTCAAATAAAAATGACAACTTGAGAATTCTTCAGCGCATAAAATGAGTTTATTAATTAGTAAATATATATTTAATATCACAATTCTAATCACTTTAATTTTAAATTCAGTAAAATAATAATAATAATGTGTATGTTATATATTTGCTAATTTCTTACCCACACAATTGAACTCCCTTGAAACGCTGTTTACATTATTACAATGTGGAATATTTACACAATCTACCATCTATACTTTGCTTTTTTGCTTTCTACCATCCAAATCTTTGCGACTGCTAACATCCGATGACAAATTGGCAGCTTGGGAGCGGATTTCTTAAGAAACATTATCATTTTAGAAATCTGTTGATTTATGTAATCCTGGTGATAGTTCTATTATTGTAAAAATAGATATTTATGTCCCTAAATTACTCAAAGCGTTGGCATGGTTTGATTGTAATGCATAGTGTCAAAATAATCTTCTCCGAATATTTATATAAGGTCATTTCAGCGTCAGAGTTTGTAGAAGTGTCAAAATAGTCATCAAATATATTAAAAAAATTGTGCTCCATTGGGACTATTTCATCACTAATTTTAGAAGACTGTCGACCATATTGATATTTTTATAAACAGACTAAAACAACGTTATTTAATTAGTTAGAGACTATTTTGACACTTTTATGTATTGCAAGTTCAATTAATTTAAATTTATTGTATTTTGTTAAAAATATTGAATGATTTGTGTTATGAATTATTGAAAGTTTATAAGGGGGTTTTGTCATAAAATCATTACTTTCAGAGCACACAATACTTATGTATTTACATTTCTCGCACATACATAGCACTTTATTGCTTTAAATTTATACATGATTGCATGTATGCCTCACAATTTTTATACATTTTGATATCAAACATCTAAAATTCCATATTTACTTGTATGGAACTCAACTTTCTTTATTAAAAAAACAAGAGTACAAATATTGCACTCTTACGAATATGACTCAAATCTTTAACATCACATTATATATACCATCAATATCATTACTAATTTTTTAAAAGTGAAATATAAAGTTTCATACATAAATATATGACGCCAAAATGTGCTAAATGTAAATATGAAACTTTGGGTATTATAAATGTAAATACATTATAATTGTGTGACATGTAAAATTCCATATACTATAAATAAAAGAAGTGCACTGTCTTCATCTCCAACCTCCCCGTCCAAATTCAACAGATCTACCAACAGTCTTGTGAAGTATCAAAGTGCTCATCAATAATAATCCACATCTCATCTGAAGTCTATAGATCCGACACTTTATATAAAGACCGTTCTTAGTGAGATATTTGCTCTTCAATATCCTCTACAATTTCCCTATATGCAATTTCGAATCAAATCATAATTACTCTATTTCATTTTCAACCAATCTCTCTCTAACATCTCTTCAAGACATTCATCGCTATTCTGAACTTCCTCCAGATTCAAAAAACACACTATATTCATCTCCTTACATCGTCACATGCCAAAGTTTCATTTATTGTCAAATTTCATCACATTGATTTTGACAGGACGTGTAACTACATGATAAATCGATTTTTTCATCACTATGATGGATGTTGAAGAACTTGACATCATGTTATCATTCATTACTCTCATTGTCGATATCACTTTCCAAAAAAAATATATATCTCAAGAGGAATAAAATATTTCCTGGGATATTTTTCTTCTTACTTTAGAAACCTTAAAAAAAGTTCATTTGAAAAGAATAAATTATTTTTCTTATAAATTTTTTCCCCTTTCTTTCCTATTTTTGAAATTACTATTTTTTGTTCTTTCCTAAAATTCGTTTTCGTATTCTTGTCTTCTCCCCAAATTTTTTCTCCTCTTGCAAAAATAAATTTGATGGGTGCTAGAAAATTCATGGCGGCAGAGTAACAAATTATTGTCTTNGGAATAAATTATTTTTCTTATAAATTTTTTTCCCTTTTCTTCCCTATTTTTGAAATTACTATTTTTTGTTCTTTCCTAAAATTCGTTTTCGTAGTCTTGTCTTCTCCCCAAATTCCTTCTCCTCTTGCAAAAATAAATTTGATGGGTGCTAGAAAATTCATGGCGGCAGAGTAACAAATTATTGTCTTAGCGTTGTACGAAAATTCAACACACATACATATGAAATAGAAAAAAGTGGTGATGTCTCCAGAAGTTTTTACGTGAAAACCCGTTAGCAAAAAACTACGGGGTCTGACTCAGTTGCGGAAATTCACTATTAATTGATGATTACAGAAATTTATTGTCTCACAGATGAGAAATTGTAACTATATTTCTCATATTACAATGTCGATTGAAAGTGTTTGGTTGGTGGTGATTGATGACGGTAGGTGGTGGTCGCGACGGCCGGCGATAGTCTACGACGGTCGGCAGTGGTTGAAGGCGATAGGCGGTGGTTGTCTAAGGTCGGCGGTGATCGTCGGCGATTGATGGGGGTCGATGGCCAGATTGACGGGGGTCGACGACCGTCGACGACGGAGGTTGGTTGTGGTCGGCGGTGGTGTTGAGCTACAACTTCTTCTTAAGACCTCAGGCTCTTTCTAGACTTCCTCCCCTTTCATGAGAGGGATGAGACTTTATTTATAGTGTTGTTCTGGGTGCAATTAATGCAGGAATATAAATTATTTTGATCAGACTGTTCGGAGAGCTTCCCTCGATCATACGACATTTAATAAACATTTGAGTGCCTTAATGATGTTAGAATGGAGTGATATTAGGCTCGTTGGATTAGCCTTGTCGAGCCGCTCCATTTGAGTATAAATTTGTCATCTTTGACAGTCATTTAACTTTTCAAATATATCTGGAAATCTTCAAAAGGTGATTTAATAACTTGATTTGAGCTTGATTTGACTCGGATTGAACTAGTTTTTATAATATTAGGTTTGTCTCATCGAGCCGTTCAGTTTTACTATAAGTTTGTTGAAATCGGAGCTCTAGATGACTTTTTATCAAAATTTGAACGTTCTTTATTCAATATTATCTCGAGATTCGTATTGAATGATAAAAATTTATTGGTGGTGTATCAAAATTCATTTTTTTTCCGTTCCACCAAATTTTCTCCTTCCCCTTTTATACTTTCCTTTTTTTCTGTTCCTAGGCAAAGCTTTCGCCGGACCAAGCCTGTTTAACCCCTAATGCTTTCCGCTTGCACGTGCTCAACGACTGAATTGTGACACTCTCACAATCCCTCCCGCCCCATGCCAAATCTTTGCATACAAGTCGCCGGTTTGTCGTTTGTCTACACCAAATTTTTTAATGTACCAGCAAAATAAGTCAGATCATCTGATAAAAAAAATTACCTGCAACACCTCGAATTTGTTGCAGTCGATGGCAAATCACATTTTGATTATGACTTGAATCCATGATACAAATATCATATGAAAACAACCTGCAAAACTAAAAAGTCCACACAACGATAAATAAACACAAAAAATTTATATGATTCGGTGTTAAGCTAATTCTTCTACGTTTAATAGAAGAGAGATTTCACTAGCATAGAATGAGGAGAAAAAAATGGCTAGGGCTACACCTTCAACACTTCTCACCATAACTCTCTCATAAGCCTTAAATTCTTTTTATAAGGAATAATGGAGCATACAANTCTGCAAAACTAAAAAATCCACACAATCATAAATAAACACAAAAAATTTATGTGATTCGGTGTTAAGCTAATTCTTCTATGTTTAATAGAAGAGAGATTTCACTAGCATAGAATGAGGAGAAAAAAATGGCTAGGGCTACCCCTTCAACACTTCTCACCATAACTCTCTCATAAGCCTTAAATTCTTTTTATAAGGAATAATGGAGCATACAAATAAATAAATACAAGAGCCCAAATTACTCTCTAATTAAAAATGATAATAATAATAATAATAATTGATACGCCACCAATAAATTTTCATTATTCGACACGACTCTCAAGGCATGACACAAATCTCAAGGTAATATTTTGAGCAAGAAATATTCAAATCTTCATAAAAAGTCATTCAGAGTTCCGATTTCAGTAAACTTATAATCAAACTGTTCGGCTTAATGAGATGGTCATGATGATATCAAAGTTAGTCCAATTCAAGTCAAATGAAGTCTGAATCATGTCATTAAACCATTCTTGGAAGATCTATAGACATATTTGGAAGGTAAAACAGATGTTAAAACTGGTAAATTTATAGTCGAATCGAGTGTCTTGACAAGAAGAATCCAACAAGCCCAAGATTCCAATATTTTGACATCGTTAAGGCACTCAAATGTTCATTAAATATCATTTGATTAAATGAAGCTCTTCAGACCGTCCGATCATAATGATTCATATTCATGCATTAATAATACCCAAAACACATAAATAGAGTCTCACCCCTCACATGAGGAGAGAGGCTTGAAGCTTCAGAGAGAGCTGGAAGCTCTGAGAAGAAGCTAAAGTCCAGCACCATCCTGATCGTCGTCGACTACCATCGACCGTCGTCAACACTCGTCGATCGTCGTCAGCCACTGTTGATTGTCACTGCCGATCACCACCAATCATCGTCGATCACCACCAACCAAACAACGTCAATCATCGCCATGGGACATGAGCTCATCACTGCGACAACGACATATGTGATCATCAGCTCATGTAGCTCCTGACTCCGGCCCTCGTGGCCTACGAATATCATTTATGTTCGCCCATACGACTTACGTGGTACACAGCTCATTCAGCCCCTGACTCCGGCATCGGTGGCCTACAAATGTCATTCATATTATCCATTAAGACCTATGTGGTATGTAATTGCTTACTACGGTTTTTCTGACCAATCAAATCTTCTTGAGAACCATCTACAAACATCACGACGGACAACTACCTCCACAACAATCAATAATGGCCCTTGCAACCAGCATTTACCAAGAACTGCAATCAAATTATAATTATATAATTTTATAATTTCATTTTTCCAAATTTAGGAGAAGAATGTACTTGTGTGTTCATCATCCACAGTAGATTATTTCAATTGGGCTAGGCTCTGTCTTTTTTTTTCCCTTTCAAGGGTTTTCCACGAAAAAAAGTCAAGGTGCCTCTTCTTGCTTATTTTTTTTTTCTTTTCTTTTATCTGTGTGTGTTGAATTCTCATGTAACACTAAGATGATTATCCATTACTCTACCACCATGAATTTTATAGCCCGCATCAATAATATTGCCAATGATTGAGATCATCTTATAAACAAATACGTTTTTGCTAATAATGCTCGTCAATCCCAAAAAAAAAAAAAGTTGCTTTTAAAAACAGCTCACCAAGACAGATATGAATAATAATTAGATAATTAACGACCAAGAGATGACCAGAATATTAAATACATTGATTCAATGGTGTATGAGAAAAACTAAAAATTGAATACAACAAACGTTCCAATAATGACAAAAATTCTTACATCATTGCTTAAGTTAGTAATCCAAAGCTATATTGGCACGCCCACAGATTAAATATTAAACGAATACTAGTCTGTATGTATGTTTTTTGAATAGTTTTACTGCTGAAATCTGACATAAATGATTATATGAATAGCTATATATATATATTATAATAAATCCTTAGATTATTCTTAATGAATTTTTTCACTCTGTGAACTACATAAAAAAAAAATTGTGTTCTGTTAATGATAAATAATGATTGAGATTTACAATGACAAATGATATAAATTTGTTATAAGAACTCTACAAGAAAAAATATTCATTATCTCATATCCATGAATGTTTGAGCATGTGGCCCATGATTATAATCAAAAATTTTTGATGAGAATGAAGGGTGATAAATTTCAAACGATCACCTTCTTTAATCAATGAAGAGTTCAACTACAACCATATTGTATCGAACAAAACGTATAAATAATCATTAAATTTGATATAACGAGAATAAAAAAGGTTTTAAAATATATGATTTGAAATTAATAGTTCCTAGTATGACATATAATGCATGTTGTACTGAACAAAACATATAAATAATTCATAAATCCACTATTAACCATTACTTTGTTCAGAACAACATGGTTGTTTCTGATATTTTTCTCCAATATAGTTGTGGTTTATGTCATGCTATGAAACCTTACATCAAATCATGTATTTTAAAATCATTTTTTTCCACATTATAACAAATTTAAGAATTATTTATATATTTTGTTTAGTATAACACGACTGTATCCAAGATTTTTCTTCAGTATAATTGTGTGTTAATGTCATGCTATGAACTCTTATATTCAAATCATATTTTTTAAAACATTAAATTGTGTAGTAATGAATAAAATATATAAATAATCTAATTTTAAATTGGAGTTATATGCGAACTCGACACCTAATATTAAAGCATAACTTTTCTCTAAAAGATTTTCTTTTGTCCAAATTCTATTTCTTGATTTATTGTAAATGGGTAAATTTAAATTTAACAAGTGACAGGATTTCATTGGACCACGAAGTCACAAGTCGTACGCACAGGTCATCCGAATTGTTGAGAAAATTAGGGCGAAGAAAATAACAATCGACACAAATCCAGAAGAACACAGAGATTTAATGAGGTTCGGCAAAGATGCCTACGTCCTCGGGAGCAGAGCGGCGAGTTCCTTTCAATAATCAGAAAAAGGTTTACAGAATTCAGGGATACCTCTTGGGGTTACTAACATGTCTATTTATAACCCCAGGAGTAAACCTTAGGCACAATATATGATTACAACATTACCCTTGTACCATACCGCGGGGCTTTACCCCCGCACCCCAACCCACGTAACTTCCCAATTTGGACAGATTCTTCAGCTCCGCTCCGCTCCGCTTCGATCCAGCATCTGTCCCGATATGGTATATGAGCCATACCATAACAAATCTCCACCTTGGCGAATATTCAGCCCCTTAGGAGAAAAATACCTGGGAGTTAAACTGCACCACCGTGGGTTGGGCCACCATGCTTCTCTAGCAATTGCAAACATTCAACAAGTCCAAGCAATGCAATAACTTGTTGATAGTAACTGACTTGGTCAACATATCAGATGCATTCTCATCAGTATGAACCTTCTGCAACAGTATCTCCCCATAAGCAATCAACTCTCTGATCTTGTGATACCTGACATCAATGTGCTTGGTTCTCGCATGGTACACC
>JXCR01142692.1:94468-112951 GCA_002079205.1 Phalaenopsis hybrid cultivar
CATATTCACAGCCTCTGCCCAGAAACTCTTAGGAAGCCCTGCATTCAGTCTTAAGCACCTTGCCCTTTCAGTTAAGGACCTGTTCATCCTTTCTGCCACACCATTCTGTTGCGGTGTCTTCCGCACTGAAAAATGCCTCTAAATCCCATGCTCCTCACAAAACTTCTGAAACTGCGAATATGTGTACTCTGTACCATTATCAGACATCAAATACTTGATCTTTCTGCCAGTTTGGTTCTCCACTTCAGCTTTCCACAGCTTGAATTTAGAGAAGACTTCAGATTTCTGCTTCAAGAAATACACCCAAACTTTCCTGGAGAAATCATCAATGAAGGTAACGAAATACTGAGATCCTCCCAATGACAACTCCCTAGTAGGGTCCCATACATCAGAATGCACATAATCAAGAATTCCTTCAGTTTTGTGCTTTCCAGTCATAAAACTGACTCTACTCTTTTTTCCAAGAATACAAACTTACAAAGATCGAGTTTGCAGCTTTTAACTCCATGCAGCAGATTTCTTCTATGCAATTCGGTCATTCCACATTCACTGAGATGACCCAGACGCATATGCCATAGCTTTGTGCTGTCATTATCTGACTCAACAGAATGAACTCCACCTACAACTGTACTCCCTAACAGTATGTAGATATTACCTGCAGTCAACTTTCCTTTCATCACCGTCAGTGCACCCTTAACAATTCTGATGGTTTCCCTATTCTCATCAGCCTTAGGAATAAAACCATTTCTGTGTAGAGTGCCCAAGGAAATCAAATTCTTCTTTAGATCTGGAATATGTCTGACATCACATAACGTTCTAACTGTACCATCATACATCTGAATTCTGACTTCTCCAATACCAACTATATTGCAGCATCTATCATCACCCAAATAGACTGAGCCAAAATTAGTAGACTTGTATGAAGTAAACCACTCTCTGTTAGGTGTTATGTGATAAGAGCACCCTGAATCAAGAGTCCATGCATCCGTGAACTGAGTTGATGAAACTGAGAACATATTGCCATCACTGCAATCTGAATTTTCACTCTGCACCACATTTACGGACTTCGATGAAGTATCACCTTTCTCCCCNTCTGTTTTACATGTTTCTCTATTACAATGTAACTTGTTATCTGTCAGCAAGTTGATAAATGATATCTATTGTGTTGCTAATTTCTTTTCTGGTGGTTGTGTTTTCTAGGATTGTCAATCGGGGAGGAAGATTGGAACTGCTAAGAGAATAGTTAAATTCTAATACTTCCAAGTAGAGAGCACAAAGAGTCGGACACACCATTTAGAAGTTGTAACATATNATTGATAACTCTTGTAGTTCTATTGCTGGTAAAAGATTGGTTTTACTAACGAACAGTCTAACTTTGAAGCCTGTTTTACATGTTTCTCTATTACAATGTAACTTGTTATCTGTCAGGAAGTTGATAAATGATATCTATTGTGTTGCTAATTTCTTTTCTGATGGTTGTGTTTTCTAGGATTGTCAATCGGGGAGGAAGATTGGAACTGCTAAGAGGATAGTTAAATTCTAATACTTCCAAGTAGAGAGCACAAAGAGTCGGACACACCATTTAGAAGTTGTAACATATCTCAAGCCATTGAATATCTCATTATATTGTTGTATTATTGTTTGGGTCATCCTAGTTTTCAATATTTAAAAATTTGTATTTTTTGAGATTTTTTAATAAAAATCTTTCAAACTTTAGTTGTGAGACATTTCAGTTAGTAAAGCATCACCGGGTTCATTATCCGCCTCACACTTACACACATTTCACTCTTTTCTGCTTCATTCAGAAAAACATATGAGAACTCTCTTGTACTTCCAGCTACACCAATAAACAATGGTTCCTGACATTAATTGATGACCACACTCGAATGTGTGATTTTAAATTTTANGTCCGCCTCACACTTACATTTCACTCTTTTCTGCTTCATTCAGAAAAACATATGAGAACTCTCTCGTACTTACAGCTACACCAATAAACAATGGTTCCTGACATTAATTGATGACCACACTCGAATGTGTGATTTTAAATTTTAAAAAGCAATCAGAAGTTGTTCTCACTTTCCGAAATTCCTATACCTTTGTTATACTCAATTCAAAACTCTCATTTAGGTCATTTGGACCGACAAAGGTCCAGAGTTTTTTAACTCTATTTTGAGTAAATTCTTGATAAGTAAGAGTATCCACCATCATATTTCATGTATAAACATTTCTCAACAAAATGGAATAGCCGAAAGAAAAAATCGTCACCTTCTCAGCAATTCTTGCTCCATTATCTTTCAATATAATATCATAAAACGGTTTTGGAATAATGCTATTTTGACTGTAACCCATCTCATAAACAGAGTCATCTCTAAAATTCATAAGTTTCGAACCCCCTTATCTATCCCAATGTCATGCTTCCCAACCAATCAGGTTTTCTCCACATTAGATCCCAAGATTTTTTGGGGCACGGTCTTTGTTCGGAACACTGCCCCCATTCGGAATAAACTTGATCTCAAATCCATAAAATGTATCTTCCTTGAGTATTTGTAGCTCAAAAGAGGTATTGATGTCCTGATCGCACCACCAACAAACTATATATGTGTGCTAAGTCTCTTTCTTTGAAAGTGTTCTATATTTTCCTAACTCGGCCTCAAGTGAGCGGAAGCTTGAGTTCTCTGACAATATCACTTATCCTACTCTTATGAATATTCCCCTCATTGTTCATGTCGTTGAAGAATACCCTCTTTTGTTGAGTAAACCATCTCCTCCTCCCACTGCCAGTGTCTACACTCGGCGCACCCGTCCTAATGCTCCTACGATGGAGACACTAACTCCTCACAAGACTTTGACTCCACTCCGAGCAACAACCTCAGCATGAGCCCTCTTCCAAATGGAGAAATAAATTTTTTTATTAAGGTGCACAATAAAAAATATTGTCTCTATTTTATGGTAAAATATGTTTATTTCCACATTCTATCACCGACCTATAGAGCATTTTCTACAGCCCTGACGGACCATCAGATCCTTGCTACTATTGAGTTGCTCTTGTTGATCCAGCTTGGAGAACAATTGCAATGGAGGAGACGAACGCTCTTTAGTGAAAACATAAATGGGACATCATAGATTTTCCTCGAGGCAGGACAACTCATTTACCTTGTCCATACCCCGATATATACCACGCAGATGGTATAGTGAGTCAATTCATGCATGACCCCTATGAGCACCATCTTCAAGTTATCCACCAGATTCTCCACTATTTAAAAGTTATAAGAGACCCAGGTTTGTTTTTTCTCCCGTTGCACATCTCGATCTATTGTTGTTTATACAGATGTCGATTGGGTTGAATCGGTTCATGATCGACATTCCAACTCGGGGTATTGTTCATTTATATGGAGCAATCTTGTCATGTAGAAAAGCAAAAAATAATCTATAGTTGTCTGGAGCAGTGTTGAAGCTGAATTTCAGTTCATGTCATTGGGATTCTGTGAAGCTCTCTTGTTATGCACCATGCACCACGAATTTTATATTTCAACATCTGTCCCGTTGCAGTTATTCTGTGATGATAAAGCCACAATCAACATTGCTCACAATCTAGTCCAACATGATCATGCCAAGATTGTGGAGATTGATCTCACAATCTAATCCAACATGATCATACCAAGATTGTGGAGATTGATAGACACTTATTTATTTTGTGTTATTTTTATACCCTCTAGTGCTCAACTAGCGGGCATCCTCACCAAGAATCTTCCTCATCCTTTGTTCATAAACTTCAATCCAAGTTGAACATGACTTACATCTATGCTTCAACTTAAGAGAGAGTATTTGATTTATTACTTGTTATTAATTTTATTCCCTCATTATGTCATTCTTATTTATTTTATTTTGTTTTGTTTCCTCCCTATTTGTTTTATCATGTTTTATTGCTTTCATTTATTGTATCCATTGCAATATGATTTAAATACCCCTACTTCTATCAATAATATTATGTAGCTTTATTCCAAATCTCATCATTATGTATGTAAATAATGAAGTTATGGCGTTAAAATGTAAATCCTAATATTTTGAATGTAATGTATGTCAAAAACCCCAAAAGAAACATTATTTAAGAGAATAGAAGAAAGGACAAACCAATAGATATTGATTCAAGATCCTTCGTCGTTTGTGTTCTCATCCGATGGATTGCGAACTTTGACTTCGATTTGCATCTTTTAATGGTATGAACAATGCAGATTACTAAGAAAACAACAAGAGCAGCAGCAGTAATTGTTTCTAGAATTATAAGCCACAATGGTTCATGTAGACTATGATGGTTAGTCCTGCCATTAGATTGCTCATAAGCCTCCTCTGCAATTTTCTGGCTTTTCACAGACATTTCTGCAAAAAGGAATGAGCATTTCAACTAGAGTAAACTATGAATACAAAAAGTCCCTAGAAGGAAAGGAAGATTTACATATCTAACACTGAAGTTTAATTTTTACATCTATGTCATCTTATCTATACATGGTGTATTTCACTTTTTAAAGGATAAAATAGTGGTATTTTTTATGTGGTACGAAGGATTTGGGTGGTATAAATGTAAAAAATCAAAGTTTAGGTATCAGATATGTAAATACATGAGAAGCGGGCGGAATGTATGTAAAGGAAACAAAGTGAAATACGCTTTAGGTAATGCGGCATCTATGTAAAAATTGAAGTTAAATTGTTAGATATATGAATACATAAGAATTGAGTTTTGTTTGTTAATCTTCCAAAAAAAAAGGAAAAAAGGGGACATTTTCATGCACACCACATAATTCTTATGTATTTACATTTCTAACACCCCAAGTTTGATATTTACACTTATAACACCTTGATGTCATAAATTTATGCATGAAAATGTATCTTTCAGTTTTAAAAAGATAATCATGATGATATTTTGATGTGATATTAGAGCTTTGAGTGGTATGCATGCAAATATGAATGTTTAGGTGTTCAATATGCAAATTGCCCAAGAAAAAAAAGGAAAATGAGTTACTGTGAGAAACAAACCTGAACCATAAACAAAGAGTTATCTTAAATTATAGGAAGTTGGTTCAAAGCATTAAAACCTGCTGATTTGTCTCAAAGAACAGATTGTTGTCTGAAATTCTGCAGAGGAAAAAAAAATTATGAAATTGCAGAAAAAAGATCATTAAATTGCAACTTAGCACTTGACAGAAAGGACTCATACAGCTCTTAAACTTGAATTTTGACAAATATATCATTTTACCTATGCATAAGAAGGTACACTTCACTTCTTCTTTTAAAGTTAAAAAAGTGATTTTTTTTTAGATGATATGAAAGATTTAAGTGATATAAATGTAAAAAGTAAAAAAATATAGGCGATAGATATGTAAATAAATAAGAATAGGAAGGTTTGTAAGTAAATGCACCCAAAAACACTTCGGGATTAAGATGATACTTCATAAACTCTCAGATTAAACTACCCCTGCAAAAAATCAGGGACCATCCTGTCATTTTTATCATTAATTTTTTTTTTCAGCAGCATCATCACTATTGATAAAACAAACCTTGAGCACAATTCAGACCCTCTAAAACAATGAAGAAAACCAAAAAAAAAAAAAATTACTTGATGGCAGAAATAAGAAAAAAATTCATCTTTCAACTTTTTAAAAAGCAGAATTAGCAGAGAAATAAAACATATTTATTCATCTTCTTTGATGGAGTAGAAGATAGAGATTATTTCTTACAGAGTAATCACAGGCTACTCCACTCAGCTAGCTTTCTAAGAGCTTTTTTGGATACGGCCGGATTCAAAGCATTGGGTGCTGAAACTGCAAAAAAAAAAGTCATGAATCGAATCAAGATGTAATTTTGAAGATTAAAAAGTCAAAAAGATGAAATTTTGAAGCTCATGAATCAGCAAAAAGAGGGAAATGGTAAGCGGTCATACTTTCTTCCTTGAGGATGGACTCAGAAGGGTTAAAGATTAGGGTTTCCAGTTGGGTCACAACAGGAAGATTAAGAAGAAGAAGCAGAAGAAGTAGCAGCGATCTGAGAAACCTCATTATTTTTACTAATTTCTAGGGTTTAGTAAACTATCCGAGGTAAGCACTCATCTCTGAAGTCTTACACTTAGATGTGATGACATAATTAAAAAAATAGAGAAAATTCAGAGGAGCAACGTGTTAATTCCAAACTTTGGGGCAGTTACACCAGAAAGTTTTATATTTGGATGACCAATCCTCATGTGTCAAGCTGCTGTGTATCGCATCAACGGGCGACGTAACGGTCGGTGGATGTTCGTGATGCAAAGTGACTGTATATAGTAATTTGCTATTGGGATGCATGAATACTCCTCAAGAACATATGAGGGCGTATGCTCTTAAGTGCACGAGGGTGTGCGAGTGTGGATGTTATAATGCACACATTGTGAAAATTATGCAACATATGCAACCTACCAAATGCAAATGATCGACTTGATCGGACCAATGACGACCGATTGATCGGGCCAATAAACATATAGCCGACCAAGCCAGAATGTGCGGTCGATCGATGAATGATGGTCAATTAATATGAACTGATCGGTGGCGGCTGATTGATCTAGTGGACCGAATATTGTCTATATAGTCGGGATGTGCAGCCTATGCTTGATCGATATGATTATGTTGGTGGCGGTTGATCGATCGAGTGGACTACAGATGGTCGATGTGACTAGAGTGTGGAACTGATTGATGAAGGGTGGTCGATCGTTGAGATACATATCATCGATCCTAACTTGCCAACTTAAATTTTAGTCATTATCACAAACTTGTTCAACCATTGCAACGCTAGAAGATGACAAAGAGGCACGCTTAGAGGAACACATATTATGAGAATAATGTTGAGGGCGCCTAATAGATATACTATTAAAATAGATCCTATCCCACAATATTGCAAGAGAAATTAGTGGTATGCAACTTCAACTAGAGGATTGTATAGAGTGATAGTAGAAAGTCATCTTTCATATATAATCTATGTAGTTTTGTCCTATTGCTATGAGTTAGATGCAAGATATAATTTACACCTAAACTTTCTTTTTACCTAAAATTTCATTCAAACTCCTATAAAATTTAATTTTTTTTGCTATCTTTGTTAAATTTTGCCCTCAAAGTTATACTTATTTACATAAAAAACCTATTTTTCATAGTTTAAAACACATTTTCATATCTTAAACATTTCTTAAAATAATTCATTTCTTATTTCTAGGGGGTGAAATGCAAATAAAAGTTAGAATCAATGGGCCCCACTTCACGCAGAGTCATGCTTCTACATTTAGTACAAATAGGGTTGATATCATGGAGCTTTCATAGGGTTATTATAAATATTAATGAGGCTCTTCTCCTTGCTTTTGTGTCATATTAATTAAGACAAGTCAAAAATAATTAAATTAGATGAAGGATTTGCAAACATACCACATATTTTCTATGTATTTACATATCTACCATCCAAGTCTTACACTTTTTTTATATTTATAACATCTTACTTATTCATGAATATATATATATATATATATATATATATATATATATTAGTTCTTAGAAGCTAGCAGTACTTGCAATGTTTTATGTGAAATGAAAGAATTGAGTGTACGTTAAATGAAATAAGTTTAAATATTGGATAAGTAAATACTTGTAAATACATAAAAATTATGTGGTATGTATGTAAATGCCACTTAATTAGCTGCTTATTTCTAAATTTAATGCATGGATTAAATTACAACAGCGTATACAAATCAATTTTATATTTGGGATCTCTAGAAACTGGAAAGCATATATTTTGGTGCATTTACTTACATACCGCCCAATTCATATGTATTTACATACATAACACCTAAACTTTACTTTTTTACAATTGTACCACCCAAGTCTTTCATATCACAAATACCACTATTCTAACTTTCAAAAGTGATCAAATNGACTAGAAAGCATATATTTTGGTGCATTTACATACACACCGCCCAATTCTTATGTATTTACATACATTACTTTTTACAATTGTACCACCCAAGTCTTTCATATCACAAATACCACTATTCTAACTTTCAAAAGTGATCAAATACACATTTTCATGCATAGCTAAGGTGGTAAGTATGTAAAAATTGAAGTTTAGGTCTTAGATATGTAAATACCCAAGCCTTTCATATCACTCAATTAGCTCTATACTCTTACAAAGGGAAGAACAAATACTATAAAAGCAAAGACAAATACCACAATACTCAGGTTAAAAAAAAGCCAAGGTTCTTTGAACTATCAGCCCAAGAACTCATCTACTCCCAAGGCTTCAACTTCACAAGCTGCTTACATAGCCTCTTCTACCCTCGAACAAATCGGATTGGTATCTCAATACAGGAGCAACCTCACATTTAAGTGCCGATTATCATCAACTCTGTCACCCTGAACCTTATCAAGGTAATGAGAGTGTGATGGCAGTAGGGAATGGCCACGCTATTCCCATTCAACATAGTGGAAATGGCATATTACCCACCCTCAACCGTACGCCTAAAACAATTATTTCCTCTCATAACTTGATATCTATGTCTCAACTTGCTCGTGATAATAATTGCATAATCATTTTTGATGCTCATGTCTATCAAATAAAGGATCAGACTACTCAATAACTTCTTCTTCAGAATCCCTGTAGTGATGGATCGCATCGGATCCATACAAATCCTCAAGTCTTAGTTTTGGTCACCACTCAGTTGGACCTGTGACATCAAAAACAAAGTGGTTTACAGATTTCAATCCATTTATCTTTTTGTATTTCTGGTTTTACAACAAAATGTCATCATAGTCCTTTTCATGCTTCCACTAATTCTCAAAGTAAGGCCCTAGCTTCCACTAGTCCATAAAATTGTCCCAATGGACGTTTTCAATGCTTTTCTCCACGACCATCTTTATGAAATCATCTACATGCATAAACCACCCAGTAGCCTATTGACCAAAGGAAAATATGCTGAGATTTTCATACTTATTTTATACTAATTTTGATGATATTGCACTTTAAAGAAGGGTATTTTTTATATTTTGTTGCAGGTATGATGAATTATGATCATTGGAGCACAAAGATGTAAAAACGGTGCAATTTGGAGCAAAGACGAGCAAGAAATGATATTTTACCCTGTCACCTTTTGATAAGTCTTTAGATGTTTAATCTCTTTTACACTTCTTACATATTTTTGAATGAGATTACACTTTAAAGGAAGGTTATTTTTATGTTTATTTTGTAGGGCTATCTGTTAGGAACAAAACGCAACTGAAATTGAGCGAAACGGAGCTAAAACGGAGCCAAACGGAGCCAAACGGCGGAGCTGCGCAGTCTGCCTGCCGACGGCGCCAAAACGGCGCCGACGGCGGGATTTAACCGAGAAGACCGAAAAATGACAGAAAAGCTCGCCGACAGCGCCCTCGAGCCCGCCGACGGCGTCCGAGACGACTGTGAACCGACTTTTGGAGGTTATAGGCCGAAATTCAAGGTATTTGGACGCTTTTTGAAAGGATTCGTGTGGCAACTCTTCAAACTTCATCTTTATCATTTAAAAGAACGAATTCAGGTTAGAAAAGGAGGATTTGAGTGAGAGGAATGTTAGAAAAAGTGTGGAGAAAGTTAAGGGTTTTTAGAATAGGAGTAAAAATGTAGATTTCTACCCTTTTGGAGAGATTGGAGAGGAGATTTTAAGAGAAATTGTAAGGAGATGTTCTAGCATTGCATATGGTAGAGATTTTCTTCTTTCTTTCAAGGGAAAAAGCTAAGTATTGTGTTCTTTATTATCTTATGGTTTTGTAAACTTAGATTTCTACCCTTTTGGAGAGATTGGAGAGGAGATTTTGAGAGAATTTGTAAGAAGATGTTCTAGCATTGCATGGATCGGCGGGAGACTTTGTGGAGAGATTTTCTTCTTTTTTTCAAGGGAAAAAACTGTATTGTGTTATTCATTATTTTATGGTTTTGTAAACACTTATCTAGTGGATTTGTTTTGGTTAAATGAAGTTTCTGTTGTGTTTTTTTCGTGCTTTGTGATGGGCTTCTCTTACTCTCTCTTTTTGTTTGGAAATAATGACATGAGAAGATTATGCCGNTTAGCCGCAGAATCAGTAACCAAACATAGGATTAATCAATGTTCTTTATGTCTGGACCAAAGGGTAAATAATAGGACTGCTCCTATTTGGCACATACAATATTTAATGCATCTCATTCTTTTACATTATTCAATTCATTACATAAGAATNACTTTGTTAAATTTTGCCCTCTAAAGTTATACTTATTTACATAAAAAACCTATTTTTCATAGTTTAAAATACATTTTCATATCTTAAACATTTCTTATTTCTAGGGGGTGAAATGCAAATAAAAGTTAGAATCAATGGGCCCCACTTCACACAGAGTCATGCTTCTACATTTAGTACAAATAGGGTTGATATCATGGAGCTTTCATAGGGTTATTATAAATATNTCTTTGTTAAATTTTGCCCTCAAAGTTATACTTATTTACATAAAAAACCTATTTTTCATAGTTTAAAACACATTTTCATATCTTAAACATTTCTTAAAATAATTCATTTCTTATTTCTAGGGGGTGAAATGCAAATAAAAGTTAGAATCAATGGGCCCCACTTCACGCAGAGTCATGCTTCTACATTTAGTACAAATAGGGTTGATATCATGGAGCTTTCATAGGGTTATTATAAATATTAATGAGGCTCTTCTCCTTGCTTTTGTGTCATATTAATTAAGACAAGTCAAAAATAATTAAATTAGATGAAGGATTTGCAAACATACCACATATTTTCTATGTATTTACATATCTACCATCCAAGTCTTACACTTTTTTTATATTTATAACATCTTACTTATTCATGAATATATATATATATATATATGTAAATACATGAGAAGCGGGCGGANATAATTGCATGATCATTTTTGGATGCTCATGTCTATCAAATAAAAGATCGGACTACTCAACAACTTCTTCTTCAGAATCCCTGTAGTGATGGATCGCATCGCATCCATACAAATCCTCAAGTCTTAGTTTTGGTCACCACTCAGTTGGATCTGTGACATCAAAAACAAAGTGGTTTACAGATTTCAATCCATTTATCTTTTTGTATTTCTAGTATTACAACAAAATGTCATCGTAGTCCTTTTCATGCTTCCACTAATTCTCAAATTAAACGAATTGAATAATGTAATTCCCAAGAGGGTTGTGTAATTCTCAACAAAGTAGAACCACATTCAGATTCCATGGATGGTTAAGTTCATGAGAGTTGAATGCAAATAAATAGGAAAATAATATTATCGAACGTAGAATTGGAGATTTTAGAGTGACAGACTAAAATCTCCAATTCGGTCCTATCGTTTGGGTGCTGATGTGTAGATGTTAGCCCTCAGGTGAGGGGAATGTGGGAGCTCCGAAATGAGAGTCGGTATCCTCCCAGCTTAGCCGCAGAATCAGTAACCAAACATAGGATTAATCAATGTTCTTTATGTCTGGACCAAAGGGTAAATAATAGGACTGCTCCTATTTGGCACATACAATATTTAATGCATCTCATTCTTTTACATTATTCAATTCATTACATAAGAATAGTAGTTATTAATATCTCAAAATTCTCCAAACCAATTCATCCAAAAAGAGTTATCTTTAGAATTAATATTTGCATTTAGTTATAGTTATTATCTTTACATTTAACACTTGCATTTAAGAGTAGTTGCTAGATAAAACATCATTTTAATTGATATTCCAAACTAAGGACTAATTGTAGTAGATTAGAATTTGACTAAGAACCTCTTACCTCGCTTCCATGAGGGATCGATAAACGGGACTCCATTAGAACCCTGTATTACTTGAGTGATACGTATACTTGCGTTGATAAGTGTGACTTTACAATTATTGAATATTTATTACGTTCATATTTATCTTATATTTTAAACATATAAAAAGTCGCTGTCATCTATCCAAATCATGTGTCTTTTACAGAAACTAATTTTATGGTCTTAAACAGACCCTGAGACAATGGAATCATACATTCACTCAACATCTTCTCAACTTTGGGTTTCATATTAGGAAAGTCGATCCTTCACTTTACATTTACTCTCCTCATTCTCATATACTTTATCTTCTCCTTTACAATGATATAACATATGACATAAATTTAAATAAATGAATAAATATATAACTTAAAGTAACTTTCGTTAACTGCTATGAATCATAAAATGCAAATGAGAATAAGAACTTGAAAGTGATGAAAAAATTCTAAATTCTTTTACATTTTCTATAACATTTCATTATTCCTTTGGGTAACTAGATACACGCGAGTAGTTAGAAATTTTGTGATTAATCGTGGTGCACGACTGCACGAGCAATCAAAGGAGATAGTTCGTACCTCAAAAGTAGAAGAGAAAGCCCTAAATTAATGCACTCGAGACTTATCATTCTTGAGAATATGAAATATATGTTTTAAGATGAAAATAGAAAGAGCTTTGGGAGATAAATCATCATGAACAGATGGATTGTGGGCTCTTACATTCTAGCTGATGACCATGGTGTGGACATTCTTTATGAATACCAACATTGACTTCAATTCGATGAGCCTTGCATTATTTGATCAAAGCCAAAAAAATTGAGCCGAACCGAATAAATTCGATTGATTTGGTTTAATTTCGAAGATATGTTTCTATTTTATAAAAAAAGCATATTGGTTTGATTTTTTCGGATTTCAAACTCTGGCAGCAATCGTTTTAAACCGAATACTCGCCCCTTATATTGAAGGTAGTTGTTAAGTTAGGCAACGATGATGCGTGGTGGCTATCAACGTTAGTAGAGTTGTCGAACATTAGCATTGTTGTTGACAATAGACATCAGAGTTGGTCTAAAAAAAAACGTCAACTTTGTTAAAACAGATAATCATTCGTGTTATTAGCGAATATCGATGTCAGCATTGATAGCAACGACCGACATTGACTTTATTGGTTTGAGATGGTAATATAATTGAAATGTAGCATACTACAATTATTTGTCACCATAAAATGACATAAATAGTTGAAAAACGAGAATCTTGAACATTTTGATAGGCATAATTATTGTTTCTATTATATGGCCGGCTTCTTTGGCCATCTTTATCTTTTTCCAACTTAAAAAATTGACATCCCTTATTATCTTCATATCAAACAAACATTTATAACATATTTCAAAAATGATGGCATCATCAAACATTTAGGGGCATTTACCCTCCAATTCTTATGTATTTACATATCTAATACTTCTTTCTCGGATAATTAAACAGCACCGAAAACATTGCTATTTACAAAATCTGGCAGCCATGCGATATTTTTTAACTAACGAACCGATATATTTATGCCTGCCAAAATCTAGCCATTACATGGCTTGGGGTTTTATATATCATGAATTTTGACATTTGAGTGAGAGTTTGAAAAATGGATGAAGAGCGTAACAATGTTCATGTGAACAACTCATTTTTTATATTCGTGCCACCGAAATTTCATATCATATAAAATGTCACTATTTTAAATTTTGAAAGGGGAAATGCACATTTTGCTTGCATGGGTGCATGATATATGAAGATATATATGTAAAAGTCGAAGTTTATTTGGTATATACGTAAATACATGAGAATTGAGTGGAATGTATGCAAATCTTCCTAAGTTTATATTAAAATTGACTTTGAATTTTGAAAAATCAGTCAAACTAAGCGTCATATTTTTAGCTTGGTCATGTGCTTATGTTTGGGTAAATATCATATATATAAATCAGAATGAGCTTAAGAAAGTAACATCAAATGTTTTTTTTTTTCTTAAACATTTTTATTTGCAATTATACCACTTAAATCTTTTTTATCATATAAAAATATTATTATTTTAATTTTAAAAAAAATGAAATACAACTTTTCATGCATAGATAAGGTGGCACGCATACATGCACACACTAAAGAGCCGCTCTTAAAAATTATCCCATTCTTCACTTGAAGGGGAGGAGAAAAGAATAGCGAGCTAACTGCTAAAGTTTAACTATTAAAGTTTCGACAGTTGTCGTCAGTTACCTAATATATCATGGTTGAACGCTAGAAGTCATCTTTGCCAAACAGAGATCATTGTTGTTCATCAATCATTCTTAACCACCACCAACTACAGCTTTGATCGCTCTACTACAGTTATTATAACCTCTTGTAACTATGACTTATGCAACCAACAACAACTCTTATAGTCTCCAATTATAACTTTAGGAACATTACTACAGTTGTCAATAGTCATTAACTACAGTTTATATAGCCAACTATGACAATTATAGGCCCAACATGAAAATTTTAATTAGACAATAGCAGTCATATGTGTTATTTCAAAATAATTATGATTACAACATCTTGTGATCTCATCTTTATTAATAATTATTTTTATCATTTGCTAAATAGTTTAGTAGTGGCACACGTAGACACATTGGTTTTGTAGTTCAAAAAGATCACCTCGATGTTTAATTTATAAATACCAATGTTTCGAATGGTCTGTATGTAGGGCTGTAACGAGTCGAGCTTGAGTGAGCTCGTGCTTGACTCATGACAGTGTGTTGGTGTTCAGCTCAATTTAAATATTCTTGTTCGTGTTTGACTCATGCTCGGCTCGAAATTTGCTTGTTAAAATTAATTAAATAAATTGATGTAGAGTGTTGGCTTCAAACTGGAATCAAATCTATGCAAAAGAAGATGCAGCAGAACCACATTATATCATGAGCTATCATGATTTATACTTAGATATATTTATATATAATATATAATTATATAATTTTTTTTATTATATCGAGCTAGTACAAGCCGAACATGAGCTAACAAAGTGTTGTTCGTGTTCGGGTCGTTTATAATTCGAGCTTAAAAAATTGTTTATGTTCAGCACGCTTACTTAACGAACAAGTCGAACACAAACAGTTCGCAAACAACAAACTTTTTTGACAGCCCAATCTATATGTTATCATCCCTTACAAAAACTTAACACAAGCAAATTTCTTATGACAACCCCCTAAATATTCGATGACGACATTATAATTTTAAAATATATAAACTAATTAATATTAATTTTGAACTGTTTTATGTCAAATCTACTTATAATTGAATCAATTTGAGCCACAAATTAATTTTGAGTGAAGAAAAAAAGAGTTGGCCACCAGTCCACCAACACATACCATAAAATGTTCCGCAGGAACAATGTATACCTAAAATTTATATAATTGAAAATAAGGAAATATCTTCATTTTACGAACAAGGAGAGAAGCTGCACACAAGCAGAAGCAGAAGCAGAAGCAGAAGCAGAAGGAGAAGGCTCCGTTCTTCATCACTTTAGATGGCACAGGTACACAAATATTTTAATTTGTTACTCTAAAAATATATCATTTCCCTAAGTTTTATTCCTCATTTCCCAAAGTTTATTATTATTATTATTTTATTTTTATTTTTAATCTNAAATCTTCATTTTACAAACAAGGAGAGAAGCTGCACAGAAGCAGAAGCAGAAGCAGAAGCAGAAGGCTCCGTTCTTCATCACTTTAGATGGCACAGGTACTCAAATATTTTAATTTATAACTCTAAAAATATGTCATTTCCCTAAGTTTTATTCCTCATTTCCCAAAGTTTATTATTATTATTATTTTATTTTTATTTTTAATCTGAAAAATAGCAGAAAGTTATTCTGAAAATTCTGGCCATGAATGATGACAAAACAAAGCAGAAAGCCATGGAAGCTGTTGCTGATATCTACGGTACAGTTTTATTTTCTATTTTCTTCAATTTATTCCTTGAAATAAATTATTAATAATCACATATTTTACTCATTAATTCACATTTTTAGCTCTCAATCAAAGCCAAATTGCATTTGAGATTCAACATAAACAGAGTTCGCTTTAGATCTGTTTGGGGGCGGCTGCAACTGTTCCTGCTGTGAAGCAGCTGTTGAAGCAAAAAATTGTAATTTTTTGAAAAAAACAGCTAAAATATAGAGTTTTGCAAAAAGCCACATTACTTCTTATAACATAATTTCATTCCCTTTTTTTAAATAAAGAAAATAATTTTGGTGAGAGAAATAATTAAGAAAAATATGAAATATGTGATAATGTGACATAATTTGATGAACAGGAGTTGATTCAATAGCTGCAGATCTTAAAGACCAGAAGTTGACTGTGATAGGGGAGATGGACACTGTAGCAATTGCAAAGAAACTGAAGAAAATAGGGAAGATTGATATATTATCAGTTGGGCCTGCAAAGGAAGAGAAGAAGGTGGAGAAGAAAGAGGAGAAGAAGGATGAGAAGAAGGATGTGAAGAAATAAATTAAATAATCTTTTTTTTTTTTGTAAGAGTTTCTGAAATTGTGTAATTTGATCAAGAATCTTGTTTTTCTCTTGTCAGCAATTGTTTATTTTAGTTGAGGAATATTATATTTGAGAAATATGTTGTGCTTTGTACAAAAAAAAGGAAGATTTACATACATATCACTCAAATCATACATATTTACATATCTCAGTACACCAAAACTATGTTCTTACGCATATATGTCACTTTATTTATGCATGAAAATATATATTTCACTTTTGAAAAGGTTAAAATCGTGATATTTTTGATGATTTAGATGGCAGAGAGTTAAAAAAANAAAAAGGAAGATTTACATACATATCACTCAAATCATACATATTTACATATCTCAGTACACCAAAACTATGTTTTACGCATATATGTCACTTTATTTATGCATGAAAATATGTATTTCACTTTTGAAAAGGTTAAAATCGTGANATAGTTATAGAAAAAAAAAATCAAGCCTGCTGACAAAGATTGATCCATAAAAATAAATAGTGTATAGTATCATAAGAGGAAAGATAAAGATATAAGATCTAGGTAATGAGCAAGCCTTAGCTCACTTTAGTCTATAACTTTCTCTTCTAAAAAGAGTATTTAGCAATAAAGGGTTGATAGATACAAAATTTTCTCTTGGACTAGATAAGAAATGAATATGGAAGGGATCACCATAGCCATTATTCTAGATTTAATGATAGTGTATGATTTTCAGGTCCAAAACAAGTCACCCACTTATTCAAGATTGTTGTGTAAACTCTTTGTCAAATCCACTCAAACACCCCATCAAGGTACATTAGATTTAACATTGATTAAAGGTCCTCTACCATGGGATAGAATACATCTTGTTTTCTTAGAATAGAATTTCGCTGTGATCTTCAAATAATAAATATCGAGTTCCTTTACGAGTTAAAAGCAAACCCATTGAATGTCCTTTAAGCGAGTTGGTGTAATTGATGGTGGCTTGTTGAACTCAATTCATAATCAGTTAATTTAATTAACTTGACTTAAGCTATGAAATAGTGGGCTTCGAAAATTCGCAACCGCTCCCTAGATAACTCTCTCTACATGTCTTTTTATTTTTGTTTTGAAAGAGAGCTTAGGAGGGTTGAATTTTCAGAAGATAGATTGAATTGTAGATAAGCACTACCCAGAGATTTTGCCCTCATTTAGCAAAGACTTTTTTATCTAGGATTCGAGGTTTCTCATAGACACAAGCACCTATGGTTAATTACCCATCCTAATAACGGAAGAGCATTTTTTGATTAAGGCTAGTCATTAAGAATTCAATATTCAACATATAATAGCAATAGACTAGGGATTTAAATTGTAGAATTCATCACTTAAAGCTTAAAACGGATGGTGGGGAAATGAAGACAAAACCTGATCAAGATACCATAATTTTGTCATCCCGAGTCACCGTGGTCAATGATCTACTTAGTCAAAGGAGGTAGTCGACCCAACCTCACAGAATTTATAGATCTGGGATGGATATTTATTTAAGGGGACAAATTAAAGTCGACCTTAACTAGCAAAAGACTTTGTGTCAATCAACTGTACCCATGAACTAGTTTTGGAGCTAGACTAATGGTGGTGAGTTGAAAGAGAATCAAAGAAGGGGCAATATATAAATACCACACAACTCTTATATATTTACATATCTAATGCCTAAACTTTGATACTTGCATGCATAGCACTCAAATCATTAACATCACATAAAAAATACCGTTATTATTAACTTTTTAAAAGTGAAGCACACTTTAACATGCATAAATTTATAACCTATGTGTTATAAATGCAAATAACAAATTGTATGTATTAGATATGTAAATACTTAATACATTAAGATTTGTGTAGTATGTTCCACCTCTTAAGTGAATTGCTATGCTCAAATAAATGATGAACTCAAAGGGATAAAAAAAAGGAAATTTCAGTGTTTGGCATATAATTTCTATGCATAAAAGCAGATCCTATTTCTTTATATAGGGAAATGTATAACGGTACAAAAATAAATATCAAGAGCTGAATCTCTCGATAAGCAAAGCCAGATTCTCGCCTATACAAACAAAAAGAAGAAAAGGCACTCAATCAACACAAGAAATCAAACAAT
>JXCR01142692.1:131833-144087 GCA_002079205.1 Phalaenopsis hybrid cultivar
ATATATATATATATATATATATATATATATATATATATGACATTTAATTTGATCAAAAATCAAATATAAACATGTATGTACTCTTGATTTATGATCAAGCGAAGGTCTCAGGGAGACTCATTCAGAATCCCACCATAAACGCTTGACCAACAACGCAGCTGCCAACATTATTGAATTACCGTCTCCAGCTATTGTTGTTAGATTATCGTTGCTCTATAAATGTCATTGGACCAAAACCATTATATTTGGACTACAATTTCCTAACAATGGAGCAACTGTCATTATTGTTATGAGATCTTTGAAACCAACAAATGTCACGACACAACATCCGTCATCATTGAGCTACTTTTCTCATCATCAAACCATCATCATTTGACCAATGTCACCCGATCAACATCAAGCCACTATCATTTGATCGTTGCTACTTTATGACATTGTCATTGTCACTTGATCAATATCAATGCACTAGAATAGCCTTGTTAGTTTGTTAACATTCATCGGCTGACACTGCCACTATCACTTGAGTATTGTCACTCGACAACAACCACCATCACAAAAGAACTATTGTTGGATTGCTGCCATGCTAGAGCACTATTGTTACGTCTCCACCATACTTACGATACACTATCATCGTTAAACTATTTTTACTCAACTTACCTCGCTAGACCCCATAGTAATCATCGAATTGTTACTGTCTACAAAAGACATTGACAAAATCACTTACTTCAATGTAGGATCACCATTCTCAGTCGATGAACTAGAACATTGTTACGTGACTGATGTCGTTAGGTCGCAGTTATCCTCGTTAGATCACTATTTTTTCAATAACGTCATAATTATTACTACCATTGTAAGAATACTATTTTCATCAGTTCACCATGTCATAGCCCTCACTATCGTCAGAATACCTTCACTTATTAGCCACCAACACCTCACTAACACTGTAACACCGATGTCGGGTCACCATCAATAACTTCAACATCGTCTCGACTATTAGCATGTCGTACCACTATCATCGATCCATCACCATTCTAAACCATCGTCACCCAAGCACCATTATTATTATGGCTCATTGTCATTTTAGTCGGCTCAACATCGACATGCTAGAATAACTTCACCAAACCATCTTCATCATTCAAATGACATCACCACAATTACTGGATCACAGCTGCTCGGCCACTACCATCGTCACGGTACACCATCCTTATCAACCCACCACTATCTGGTCAATCGTTCCACNTCTTGATTTATGATCAAGCGAAGGTCTCAGGGAGACTCATTCAGAATCCCACTATAAACGCTTGACCAACAACGCAGCTGCCAACATTATTGAATTGCCATCTCCAACTATTGTTGTCAGAGTATCGTTGCTCTATAAATGTCATTGGACCAAAACCATTATATTTGGACTACAATTTCCTAACAATGGAGCAACTGTCATTATTGTTATGAGAGCTTTGAAACCAACAAATGCCAAGACACAACATCCGCCATCATTGAGCTACTTCTCTCATCATCAAACCATCATCATTTGACCAATGTCACCCGATCGACATCAAGCCACTATCACCCGATCGCTGCTACTTTATGACATTGTTATTGTCACTGGATCAATATCAATGCACTAGAATAGCCTTGTTAGTTTGTTAACATTCATCGGCTAACACTGCCACTATCACTTGAGTATTGTCACTCGACAACGACCACAGAAGAACTATTGTTGGATTGTTGCTATTCTAGAGCACTATTGTTAGGTCTCCACTATACTTACGATACACCATCATCGTTAAACTATTTTCACTCAGCTTACCTCGCTAGACGCCATAGTAATCATCGAATTGTTATTGTCTACAAAAGACATTGACAAAATCACTTACTTCACTGTAGGATCACCATTCTCAGTTGATGCACCAGAACATTGTTACCTCACTGATGTCGTTAGGTCGTAGTTATCCTCGTTAGATCACTATTTTTTCAATAACACCATCATTATTACTACCATTGTAAGACCACTATCTTCACCAGTTCACCACGTCATAGCCCTCACTATCGTCAGAATACCTTCACTTATTAGCCACCAACACCTCACTAACACTGTAACATCGATGGCGGGTCAACATCAATAACTTGAACATCATCATCGGCTATTAGCATGTCGTACCGCTATCATCGATCCATCACCATTCTAAACCACCGTCACCCAAGCACCATTATTATTATGGCTCATTGTCATTTTAATCGGGTCAACATCGACATGCTAGAATAACTTCAACAAACCATCTTCATCAATCAATTGACATCACCACAATTACTGGATCACCGCTGCTCGGCCACTACCATCGTCACGGTACACCATCCTTATCAACCCACCACTATCTGGTCAATCGTTCCACTGTGTAAAAACAGCTGCTGCAGTATGCCAGTGCATCTGTTGAGACTTGATTTTATGATCTCGCAAGTCTTACATGTTTATTTTATATTTATTGATTTTCTTGAACTTTTTTTGAAATAATTTTATACACAATTTATTTATTGAATTTTATCAGTTTTATTTCATGTATGATCTATAAAATGTATTCACGAGATCGTAGATTACGTCTGATTATATTTTAGGCATATTTTAACCTATTTGATTATACTTTAGTGAACTATGTGAGGTACATTTAACAAACTATTTTCACTAGTGTGTTCTAGAAATATTTTTATATTTTTTTAACTAATTTTTCATAATTTTGAAGCTACATATTTGAAGATGTGAATAGATTTATATAAAGTTTATATATTAAAATGTAACAATTTATAAACAATAAATCATAAATATTCAAACCCACTCAGTCTCCATTCATTGCATGGATTTTAATTTTCCAACAACGTAGAGAGAGAGAAAAGGAGAGAAAAATATAGTTTTAGAAAGAAAGGGAGAATTGGGGGTCATAGTGCTGATTTTATTCTTCATGTCAATTGGGAAAATTGTTTGTCTCTAGGTAAGCTAATGTNGTTTTTTTAAATAATTTTATACACAATTCATTTATTGAATTTTAGCAGTTTTATTTCATGTATGATCTATAAAATGTATTCACGAGATCGTAGAGTACGTCTGATTATATTTTAGGCATATTTTAACCTATTTAATTATACTTTAGTGAACTATGTGAGGTACATTTAACAAACTATTTTAACTAGTGTGTTCTAGAAATATTTTTATATTTATTAACTAATTTTTCATAATTTTGAAGCTACATATTTGAAGATGTGAATAGATTTATATAAAGTTTATATATTAAAATGTAACAATTTATAAACAATAAATCATAAATATTCAAACCCACTCAGTCTCCATTCATTGCATGGATTTTAATTTTCCAACAACGTAGAGAGAGAGAAAAGGAGAGAAAAATATAGTTTTAGAAAGAAAGGGAGATTTGGGGGTCATAGTGCTGATTTTATTCTTCATGTCAATTGGGAAAATTGTTTGTCTCTAGGTAAGCTAATGTAGATGATCATGGGGTGTTGACTTGTGGGCATCGACTTTAGGGTTCCTGCTAATGGTGATCCGTGGAAGGAGACATTGCATGAGGCTCATTATTCTAGATATATAATTCATCTAGGGAGGAAAAAAGATGTATCATAACTTGAAGATGATATTTTGGTGGCTTGTGTTAAAGCATGAGGTGGCTGAGTTTGTTTTGAGATGTGAGACATGTTAGTTGANGTTGTGGGCATCGACTTTAGGGTTCCTGCTAATGGTGATCCGTGGAAGGAGATATTGCATGAGGCTCATTATTCTAGATATATAATTCATCTAGGTAGGAAAAAAAGATGTTATCTTAACTTGAAGTTGATATTTTGGTGGATTGTGTTGAAGCATGAGATGGCTGAGTTTGTTTTGAGATGTGAGACATGTTAGTTGGTGAAAAAAGTGCTTAAAGACAAAGTCGTTTGCTGCAACCTTGCATATTCCTGAGTGGAACTAGGAGGATGTCATTATGNATGAAAGAAGTGCTTAAAGACAAAGTCGTTTGCTGCAACCTTGCATATTCCTGAGTGGAACTAGGAGGATGTCATTATGGATTTTGCTATGGGTTTTCCAAGGTCTATGCAAGGTCAAGTTGCAATATGGGTGGTGGTTGACTGGTTGACAAAGTCTAAACATTTCTTCCTATGGGGTATATATATTAGATTGTCAGACTACATGGGAAACCGAAAGTCATTATTTTTTATTGTAATGGTAGATTTGCTTTTAAATTGGAGGGGTATTCAGGAAGGTCTGGGGACTAACTTAAACTTCAGTACAACTTTTCACTTGCAGGCAGTTGGTCTGTATGAGAGGATTTTCAGGTGTTGGAAGATCTATTGAGATTATGTGCACTTGACTTTTGAGGGAGATAGAAGGAACCTATTCCTTTAATTGAATTTGCTTATAATAATAGTTTCCAGTCAAGTATTGGTACGACATAATATAAGACATTATATGGTAGAAGGTGTAGCATACCTTTATCTTGGACAGAGTGGGTGAAAGAAGACTGATTGGTTCTGAGTTTGTAGACGATGGCATTAAAAAGATCAAACTAATCCAAGATAGATTGAGAGAAACACAAGATAGACAGGGAAAGCATTATAAACCAAAGCATCGAGTTGTTGAATTTTAGGTGGGAGATTTTGTATTTTTTAAGGCGTGTCCCATGAAGGGGATAAGTAGATTTTGGTAGAGCGGGAAAGCTGAGTCTGAGATACATTGGACCTTTTCAGGTGATTGGTAGGGTTGGTAATTATGCTTATCAATTTTTACTACCTACTTATATGTCAGACGTGCACGATGTGTTTCATTTATCTTTTTTAAGAAAGTGGATTTATGATATTGAACATAAAGTTCCTGAGGACGAGGTTAACTTGACCTATAGAGAGGAACCATAAAGCATTTTAGCCTTTGATTTGAGACAACTAAGAAGCAAACAATTCCCGATGGTCAATGTGCAGTGAAAGCACTGATCAGAAAGAGAAGCCATGTGGTAGAAAGAAGTTGACACGAGATATTTTTATCCAAATTAGTTTGAGAGTTATTGATTTTGAATGTCGAGGACGCATTTTACAAAGGAGAGGATAATGTAACAACTACTAATGTAGTTTACCAGTGCATCTGTTGGGACCTATTTTGGAGATCCGGTACGTCTTACATGTTTATTTTATGTTTACTGATCTTTTTGAAGTTTATGGAATTAATTTTATACTCAAATTATTAGTCAATTTTAAGTACTTTTATTTCGTGTCCGATTTATAAAATATCTTCACCAAATTGTAGAGTATACTTAGATTATATTTTTGACATATTTTAACCTATTTTTATGAGCATCATAAGTAAAACATTAGAAGGTTCTAGTTAGATCTTTCTTTCTTAAAGATTTAGTACGTCTTTATGTAAGAGATATTTGAGATTTTTTGAACCATCTGGTGTCTGTTTTGCAAATCAACTGCATCAATGTTTTCTAAACATATTTTTCTATTTATTAACAATTTTTTGGTAATTTTTGGAGTTATATATTTCAAGATGAGAATAAATTTATATAATTTTTTTATGTAAAAAAAAATAAAAATCCAAAAAAATTTCTTTAACATTCTTTTTTAAATAAAAACATAAATATCTAAACATTCTTTGTGTTATATAACATTTTGTATATTTTGTTACGTTTGTTAAACCTGCTAAATTTGTTGTAAAACAAGACATGCTTGGAATATTATTCCGTACATTTTATATAAGTGGTTTTGCAAATTTGCATGTCGATATGTGTAGATTCATTTTCACTGCAAATTACATTATTACTTGTACCTACTAGTATGGACCACTTTCTACGACATTTTGAGATATGTAATATGTCAAATTATTAATATTTATATGCTTTTGTGTCAAAATATGTGCCAAAAATGAAAAATCTATGATGTTATTTGCAATCAAGTTGAGTTATAAGTGGTTTTGCACTGATGTAACTATCTATATGTGTGTTAGATATGCTTGAACAGATGTGAACAAGTGGATGTATAAGTGAAAGTTGAGTTATAATGGGCATGAAGAAATATGAACATGTGGAGATATAAGTGGAAGTGAAGGTATAAAGAGGAGAAGAAATTTTTTAAAAAAATAATTTAAATAAATAAATGAATATTTATTTTCATATTATTTTCATGCATTTATGATATCATATTGCTTATATTGTTATTCAGCACATGTCTGCAGCAGCTACAATTTCATGTACTAACAATGTGATAAATATTATACATAATATGTCACCATGAATTCATGTCTTTGTTTTTTTTTCTTTTTAATATTGAAAATTACAGTAGATTTACTTTCTTTGAATACATGTAAAAAAACTTCAAAATTGATATTCCATGGCACCTAATTTTTTGGGCAATAATGAGATATGGTTTCAATGTCTCCAGCATTAACTATGAAAATACGGGCAACTCATTTGTTACTAGAAAATTATAGTGATTTGCATGAATCTCGACACACATTTTGACCAAAAATCAAATTTGGATACACCGATTTATGATCAAGCAAAGTGTCTTAGGGAGACAATCCAGTTGACATCAAAAAAAGATCTGACCCGAGTCAAAGTGGATCTAGATCACGCACTTGAAATATAATTGAATGCTTTGAAAATATATATTTGTGGGACCAAATGATCTCAAATCATAAAAAGTATGATGTTGAATCAAGTGTCTCGATGAGCTAAAAATTCAACGAGCCCTAGGCCACTTAAGTCTAACATCATTAAAGCACTTGAATGCTTATGAAATACCATCATATCAAAGAAATCTTTTTAAGTCGTCTAATGGAGTGGCCTAGATTCATGCAATATTTATAGCACAAGCCGCTCACAAAGCCTATAAATAGACCCCACTCTTTCCATAAAAAGAGAATTAGACCTGGAAGAGAAAGTTGAAGGAACTCCAAACTCTTGAGAGNCTCTTTCCATAAAAAGAGAATTAGACCTGGAAGAGAAAGTTGAAGGAACTCCAAACTCTTGAGAGTTCCACCACCGCCTGACCGCCCCTGACTAGTCATTGTCAAGTTATTGTTTCTGCCACCCAGCCACTCCCATCGAGCCACCAAACTACCACCGCCTGACCATCGCCAATGCCAAACTATTATTTCCCATCCACCGCCATCGAGCCACAGTGATTGTCTGACCACCATTACTAGGCCATTACTGTCTGGCATCCACTGCACTCAAACTATCAATGTCACTACCAAATCATTGCCGCTACCACTGGACCAGGATTAATCTACCACCACTACTTGAGCATTGTCGTAGTCAAACCACTACTCTCGAACCACCGACATCGATCCACCCCACCTCCATCAGACACTACCAAATCATTGCATAGACCACTATTGTCAGGCAAACCACCATTACCTGACCACCGTTATCTAGCCGCCAAAGACCCACCATCTCGTTGTCGCCCTAGTCAAACCACCGCTGGCCAATCATCACCATCGAGCCACCGTCACTGCAAACCATTGTATTAAGGCCACCATTGGACTATCATCACCACTGTCATTTGAACTGCCTGACCAACATCGGGCACCTTATGATCATTGCCACCATCGAACCACCACTGCTTGATCACCACCTTCGANTGGTACAACTTTTCACTTGCAGGCAGTTGGTCTGTCTGAGAGGATTTTCAGGTGTTGGAAGATCTATTGAGCTTATGTGCACTTGACTTTTGAGGGAGATAGGAGGAACCTATTCCTTTAATTGAATTTGCTTATAATAATAGTTTCCAGTCAAGTATTGGTACGACATAATATAAGACATTATATGGTAGAAGGTGTAGCATACCTTTATCTTGGACAGAGTGGGTGAAAGAAGATTGATTGGTTCTGAGTTTGTAGACAATGTCGTTGAAAAGATCAAACTAATCCAAGGTAGGTTGAGAGAAACACAAGATAGACAGAGGAAGTATTATAAACCAAAGCATCGAGTTGTTGAATTTTAGGTGAGAGATTTTGTATTTTTGAAGGCGTGTCCCATGAAGGGGATAAGTAGGTTTTGGTAGAGCGGGAAAGCTGAGTTCGAGATACATTGGACCTTTCGAGGTGATTGGTAGGGTTGGTAATTATGCTTATCAATTTTTACTACCCGCGTATATGTCAGACGTGCACGATGTGTTTCATTTATCTTTTTTAAGAAAGTGGATTTATGATATTGAACATAAAGTTCCTAAGGACGAGGTTAACTTGACCTATAGAGAGGAACCATAAAGCATTTTGGCCTTTGATTTGAGACAACTAAGAAGCAAACAATTCCCGATGGTCAATGTGCAGTGAAAGCACTGATCAGAAAGAGAAGCCATGTGGGAGAAAGAGGTTGACACGAGATATTTTTATCCAAATTAGTTTGAGAGTTATTGATTTTGAATGTCGAGGACGCATTTTTCAAAGAAGGGATAATGTAACAACTACTAATGTAGTATACCAGTGCATCTGTTGTGAGCTGATTTTGAGATCTGGTACGTCTTACATGTTTATTGATCTTTTTGAAGCTTATGGAATTAATTTTATACTGAAATTATTAGTCAATTTTAAGTACTTTTATTTCATGTCCGATTTATAAAATATCTTCACCAAATTGTAGAGTATACTTAGATTATATTTTTGACATATTTTAACCTATTTTTATGAGCATCATAAGTAAAACATTAGAAGGTTCTAGTTAGATCTTTCTTTCTTAAAGATTTAGTACGTCTTTATGTAAGAGATATTTGAGATTTTTGGAGCCATCTGGTGTCCGTTTTGCAAATCAACTGCATCAATGTTTTCTAAACATATCTTTCTATTTATTAACAATTTTTTGGTAATTTTTGGAGTTATATATTTCAAGATGAGAATAAATTTATATAATTTTTTTATGTAAAAATAAAAATAAAAATCCAAAAAAATTTCTTTAACATTCTTTTTTAAATAAAAACATAAATATATAAACATGCTTTGTGTTATATGATATTTTGTATATTTTGGTACGTTTGTTAAACCTGCTAAATTTGTTGTAAAACAAGAAATGCTTGGAATATTATTCTGTACATTTTATATAAGTGGTTTTGCAAATTTGCATGTCGATAAGTGTAGATTCATTTTCACGGCAAATTACATTATTACTTGTACCTACTAGTATGGACCACTTTCTACGGCATGTTGAGATATTTAATATGTCAAATTATTAATATTTATATGCTTTTGTGTCAAAATATGTGCCAAAAATGAAAAATCTATGATGTTATTTGCAATCAAGTTGAGTTATAAGTGGTTTTGCACCGATGTAACTGTCTATATGTGCGTTAGATACGCTTGAACAGATGTGAACAAGTGGATGTATAAGTGAAAGTTGAGTTGTGATGGCAATGAAGAAATATGAACATGTGGAGATATAAGTGGAAGTGAAGGTATAAAGAGGAGAAGAAAATGTTTTTAAAATAATTTAAATAAATAAATGAATATTTATTTTCATATTATTTTCCTGCACTTATGATATCATGTTGTTTATATTGTTATTCAGCACATGTCTGCAGCAGCTACAATTTCATGTACTAACAATGTGATAAATATTATATAAAATGTCACCATGAATTCATGTCTTGGCCTTTTTCTTTTTAATATTGAAAATTACAGTAGATTTACTTTCTTTGAATGCATGTAAAAAAACTTCAAAATTGTTGTTTCATGGCACCTAATTTTTTGGGCAATAATGAGATATGGTTTCAATGTCTCCAGCATTAACGTATGAAAATAGGGGCAACTCATTTGTTACTAGAAAGTTATAGTGATTTGCATGAATCTCGACACACATTTTGACCAAAAATCAAATTTGGATACACCGATTTATGATCAAGCAAAGTGTCTTAGGGAGACAATCCAGTTGACATCAAAAAAAGATCTGACCCGAGTCAAAGTGGATCTAAATCACGCACTTGAAATATAATTGAATGCTTTGAAATATATATATTTGTGGGATCAAATGATCTCAAATCATAAAAAGTATGATGTTGAATCAAGCGTCTCGATGAGCTAAAAATTCAACGAGCCCTAGGCCACTTAAGTCTAACATCATTAAAGCACTTGAATGCTTNATAGTTTTATAACTTATACCGGCATAGTTGAATCATTTCAACTAGATCAAGTCCCGTAGTTCTTGCCCCTTCGGGTTTTCCATGTAAGACCATTGGCGTTCTCTCTATCATCTTTTCTTTTATATACGTGTCTTGAATTTTTGTGCAATACTAAAATGTTCATATCACTCTATTGTCCTGAATTCTCCGCCATTCAACAATATATATATACATACATATATATTAAATAAAGTATTAGGTACATTTAATGTTGTTTATTTATTTATATGTAAATGCATGAATGCATATCATGTTCTAAGAGAAAGCATAACTACTTAAATATTTAATTTGAGTTATATTATTGCCATCCCATGTGCTCCCAATTTGGAATAACTCAATGATAACCTCCACAAGCAATATCTTTTAAAGCCAATGTTTCCTTCAATCTGACGCCACTCTTTTGTCAAAACATAATGCCAATGGCCTAAAGATAGAACATTAACATATCAAAATACATGTTGGTCTGCATGTGATGAAGAATGCATGCATCCATCCTAAGCCAGCAATTATCTATCTCAAAATATCATGTTTCTCTTCATAAGTTAGCCGATTTAACAATTATCTTGTTGCACAATCATGTCTTCTACATGTTTAACAAAGAAATATTTACCAACATACCAATCAATTCATATGTATTTACACATCAAAACCCCAACTTTTACATATATTATGTCGTATGTATGCATGAAAAGGTGTATTTTAGTTCTTATTTTGAAGTTAAGATAGTGATATGTTTGATGTGATATAAATATGGGTGATATAAATATGAAAAAGTAAAACTTAAATGCATAGGAATTATGTGATATGTATGTAATTGCCCTCTTCCTCTCAATAAAGAGGTTTATTGCACCCCATCAACCTCCATTGATCCATTGGAGATGGAAATATTTTTGAAGAAAAAGGAGGTATATAAGTAAATGTGATTGCTGTGTAGCCCCAAATGGACAGTTGAAGTTAAGTTCTCGGTCGAGTGTGTTGAACTCAGATTTATCCCTGAATCATACTCTAAGTAAAGAGCTTAGACGATGAGAGAGAGAGAGAGAGAGAAAGAATGTTTTGAGGAATTGTAAGGGAAAAATATCTCGGGAAGAGATTAGAGAAAAATGCCCTAATATTGAGATTTCTTTCTTCTTGGAACAAAATACCAAAAATCTGAAGAAAGAAAGTCATCTATTACATTTAATTTCCTCTATTTATAGCGGTTAGACGTTCACAAAAAGGTGTATTGTGACTATCCCGCCAAAATTCGAAGGTGCGGGCTTCTTGGATCCTAGTCACAGCTGGTTGCCATTGTTCATAACTTTGAAAACAATTGGCCTCGAGTTGATGTGAGTAAAGACAGGTCTCTGAGCTAACTTCTGACATCTTGCCTCGGAAGTTTAGTCGACTACTTACTTTAAGCATTCACCTTTGAATGCCCATCCATGTCACCAGGCTCCAATTACTTAGCCTTGGTCGCTCAACCTCGGACGGTTTATTGTTAAGACCTGGCCACTCGAGATGGCTCTTGCCCATCGATACATCCTAGGTCGCCTCAGCCTCTGACTGCTCATCCATGTCACCCGGCTCCGATCACTTAGTTTTGGTCGCTCAACCTCAGACGGTTTATTTTTTAGACCTAGCCACTCGAGATGGCTCTCGCCTATCGATACATCCTAGGTCGCCTCAGCCTCTGACTGCTCATCCATGTCACCCGGCTCCGATCACTTAGTTTCGGTCGCTCAACCTCAGACAGTTTATTTTTTAGACCTAGCCACTCGAGATGGCTCTTGCCTATCAATACGTCATAGGTCGCCTTATTCTCCATGATCAAAACCGTCAAATGTGTGATGACATAGACAATTGCTTTATGGTTATGCATATTTAGTTTTATGATTCTCTCATATCTTATAAAGTTGTCATGCAAGAAAAATAAGAGAATTAAATTCTAATCATTAGCTTTAAATTAAAAATAAATGCTCAATATATAACTACTCCCTTGGATTCTTGGCCTTCTTCTTTAATAAATAGACCAAAGTTCTCTTCTATGGTTTGTTCGGTGTGTAGAAGCGTGGAAGTGGGAAGAATAGTGAACCTGTGGGAAAACA
>JXCR01142692.1:144227-179140 GCA_002079205.1 Phalaenopsis hybrid cultivar
ATACTACTAATCAATTATATATATATCTTTGATGAGTAATATTTTTTAAAAATTTAATTGACTACAAGACTACAAAAATTTATAATCAATTAAAATTATTAAAGAAGAAAATAAAATAAAAAATATTAAACTAGATTCAAATGATGTTTTAAATCTTGCCTCAATACTTAACATCTTATGGCTGTGTGATTACGATTGTCAAAACGACTCTTTGTTGGTGAACGGCTCGTGTTCGTCTCGCTAAACAAATGAGTTGAACACGAACACACTTTTGAGCTCGAAATATAAACAAGCTGAACACGAACACACTTTTTGAACTCAAAATATAAAGGAGCCGAACACGAGGGCTCGCTCGTGTTCGTCTCATTTACACCTTTAATCGAAAGTTGTGGGAAGGTTTAAGTTGCATGAGGGAAAATTTCTGACACTGCTCACAACATCTTAAGAATTTATTGATCTTTTATGAAGGACGGCCAAAGTAACCTTGTCGAAGTATCTAATTTGCTAATGTTCATCCATCAAAATGACTCTCGCACCCGCCTGAATTATGCCATTTTACTCTCTCGTGCACAGTGCAGATACGGTGAGGTGGTAGATCGACAAAAGAGCCCGCCATCCTAAGTGCTCAAGTTTGTCTTGTATTGCTGGAGTGTTTGATCACTTGATGCATCTAAAAATAAGGACGAAGCTTCTGCACTTAAATAATCAAAGCAAACATTTTTTTACATAGTAGAATACATGAGTACCTCTCCTCTCAGGGGAAAAAATTTACGTACGTCGAGGGGTACGTAGAGATGCATACATAATATGGTACACAGGTGTTATATGAGAGTTACATGGGGGTTACAAGCGTGTTATAACTTCCTTGTAACTTTCGTGTAACTCAGCTGTAACCCGCGCTTTATTTTATCCATTGAGATTACAATATTACAACGGAGTTACACGGGAGTTACACGGGAGATACAACAGTTATAACCCCATTGTAATCTCATTATAAACCCCGTGTACCCTATTATGTACGCATCTTTACGTACCCCTTGATGTACGCAAATTTTTTCCCCTCCCAGGACTCGGCCGACATTATAGATTGAGAATTGCTTTTCTCAATCTTCACATAATAAGACCAAGCCGATTTACTCTAGTCTGAATCATCTGGCAGACAAGTCTTCTTCTGTAAATGTGATGGGGGAATGATGTATGATTCGCCGTCAGGAAGAGGCGGCCATAGATAACTTGCCCGAGTGAAGCCTCTTCAAGCTCACATCTTGGGAAGCTTCAGTTATGTCCCCTCCAGGGATGACCAGAACAACTCCTGCAATGCATATGGCATTAGGAAGGGTGGTTGTCTCGTTGCGGTGTTTTTCAGCCAGAGAATTTTCTTGTCACTAAACGACATCTTCGAGCATAATGAATTCCTTCAACTTTTCAGCTCTAATGAGCTCCTTGATAAGAATTCAGAGATTTCGACAGTCCTTGGTGTCATGTTCGTGATGCTAGTGGTAGGTGGAATACCTTTTTGGGTTTTAGGCATATCCTCCGGCCTTCATTGGGGTTGGCTTTCAAAGAAGTCCTTACTTTGGATGTCCTCTACTAATTTCGTCATTAAGACCCTCAATGAGGTTGATTGTGTTATCTCATGAGTCGGAGGAGGTGGTCTCTAAGAATAGTGATCCATCTGCTGCTCCTGATTATATGTCGTTCCCATGTTAGAGCGCATTGCCATATTTAGCGTGTGTGCTAGCAGGTAAGGACAAGAGTAATATCTTTATATTTTGACATGTTAGTGGCCGTGTAGGATGGCTTGGTTTCCATTTGGGAGCTTCTCTTCTCCGAAATTTGTGGCAGTTCCTTAGTTATTTGGATGGTCGTGATGAGTTATATTCTTCCATCGATATGTGGTTGTCAGCGAGTTCCAACAACTCTATTAGTGTCTTTAAGTGCTGTTGCAGACCTGATACATAATGGAAGGGGTCATCTCTCAGTCCTTGAGTGATGGTAGTACAAGCAACCATTAGCTCCATCATCTTACTCAAGAATTGGCTTATGAAGGCGTACAGGGACTCTTTGCGTCTCTAGCGTAGCTGCAATAACACCTGGAAGCCATTTTTGGATTTTTGCGCACTAGCAAACTGCAATATGAGCATTCTCTTGAATTTTGTGAATAAGGTAACCACTCTTAGTGGGAGGAGGGATTCCTTCAATGTCATGAAGAAGAGTCGGGTTTTCAATGCGGCATTTATCCTCAATAAGCATACTGTCGAATCAAAATAGATGATGTGATTAGATGAGTCAAATTTCCCTCAATTAGACTCAGGATCGGGACCTTGAAGCATTTGAGAGCTTCAGCCTCGAAGAAATGCCTGGAAAAAGCATTTTCTAGGGGATTATATTGCAACATATTGTATGCCTTTGTATATCTTGGGCTAGGGTGTTGATCCTGTGTTGTCGAGGTAGTATTTGTTGTCACTTACACTTGGGCTAATGATGGAGCTTTGACAGCATTGGTGTTAATCTCCTTTGGCATGCAGAGGCTGCTACTTTGGATGGCGAAAGTATCCCCAGGGCAAGTGTTTCCCTGATCATTTCCACCGTCGGCTCATAGATTTCTAGAATTTGTTGAGCGACAAAACCTCTGTACTTTCTCGATTGATTTCTTCTCCATATGATGTCTTTTTTTTATTATTTGTGGCATGATTTCACACTCACCGCACCTTTTATGGGTGTTAAACTTAGATTTATCCCTAAATCACGCCCAATGAGCAGATTATAGATGAACAAAGAGAATGACAATGTTTTGAGAAATGGAAGAGGAAAACAAATTGTAGGGAAGAGAAATCAGAGAAAAATACTATGGTATTGAGATTTCTTTCTTCTTGAACCAAAAGACCAAAAATCAGAGAATAGAAAGTCCTTCATTATATTAAATTTCATCCATTTATGGTGGTTAAGCCTTAGTGAAAAGGCATATATGTGCATATACCACCAAAATTTTGAGGTTTGGCCCCCATGCATCTAGGCCACCCAAGGTTGCCTTGGTTTATAACTCTGAGAAGAACTATCCTTGAGTTGATTCACATGAAGAAGAGTTGCCGACTTCCGACATCTTATCTCGGGTGTTAAGTCGTCTGCTTAACCCTAAACAATGGCCTTCGTCCGCTCATCCATAAGTCATCGGGCTCCAGGCACTCAGTTTTGGTCACTCGGCCTTGGTCACTCAAGCACTTCATTTTTCAAACTTATAGTTACGCACGAGAACCCCATTTACTTTTTTCCACCCCCTCGAGATGGCTCTCATCAATCTATGTCCTGGGTCATCTAATTCCCATCAATCTGAACCATCAAATTTGTGATGACCTGAACAACCGCTTTCTTGATATACGAGCGTGTTAAATTGTGAAACTAAAATTTTGTCCTAACAAAAATTATATTGTACATAATTAATCATGGGTTAGTAATTATGATTATTTCATTAAGGGTGGTTTGAAATTCTTATGTAATTTCAATTTCTATAGATTTGTTATCATAAGGGGGCAAGTAAAATATGTTTATTACATATGAGAAATTAAGGTTGTATTTTCTTGATAATTACATAATAATAAAATGAGCAACAAGAACAATATGATTTAGTCATCAATTGAATGATTTTACATAAATTTCTTATATATTTTTACAAAGACCAATATTACTAGACCATCTTGGAGCTTTATTACTCGTAGATGACTCATGTTTAGGGTTTGTTTGGGGCAACTTATTCGATGCGGTGCGTTTTCAACTGTTTGGATAAATTTCATTTTGGCAACTTATGGGTTTTCAAAACGCTGAAAACACGTTTCACACCACACTTGTCTAGGTGCTGTGCCTGTTTTTTGGCTTTTTCAAAAAAAAAATTGTAATAGCTACCGCACCCAGCTTATCAACTAATAATTTTTAATCAACTTATCAATAGATTATTCAATAAATTGCAACTGCCCCAAGCAAACTGTTAGCTTTCATGAAGACTCAAGTGAATGTTGAAGGCTATTAGCTTAATGTACGTGCATTTATGCATTTTTTTATTTTAAATTAATTGGGTAGAAAAAGATAAAATCTCTTTAATGAGCAAGAAAAAATCAAAATTAATTATATTTTATCTAAATTTCTAATAATATATTTAAATAATTATAAACTATATCAATATATATATATATATATATATATATAAAGAAATTAATTATATACATTTTCTTATACTTAATGCTTTTAAGTGTTACAATTCTTATATATTTACATATCTAACACCTAAAACTTTTATAATTACATGCACACCACTCAAATCTTTAACATCACATAAAAGATGCAGCTATTACTAACTTCTAAAAAGTGAAATACACAATTTCATGCATAGGCTTATCATCATGACACCAAAATGTAGACCAATTTCCCTATGTCAATGGCATTTTATAAGACATATAACATAGACATTTCAAATACATAAAATTACATTTTTTGTGAAACTAATTATGAATCAATTGAGCTTGCGAGTTGAGACCCAAGTCGGCTTAACATGCATGATCGTGCCGAACAATCAAACCAAATCAAATTTTAGATCAAGAAGAAATCAAACATGAACGGCCTTTCCTCGAGTCCTAGCGACTCAAACTCAAACTCAACCAAAGTCAAATGGGCATCCATATAAATCAGTACAACTCGACCGATGCGGAGCCAAGCTAACTCAACCTTGATTCATGATTTTATGCATGGGTAAGATGGCAAGTAAAATTGAAGTTTAGATGTTGGAGATGTAAATACATAGTCCTTTTTCCATTCTTTGTTGCAGGTGGGATAACATGCAACCTATGAAGATGGACACTAACTGCTTAAAGCACAAAGTAAATTAGCTGTGATGTTGTCAATTGTACATGATTTTTATAATTATTTATTATAATTTATTTAAGAAATATTTACATACATACCACTTAATTCCTATACATTTACATATCTAACAACCAAACTTCTATTTTTAAATGCATGCCTACTTTACTTTGACATAAAAAAAGCCTATTTAACATATTTGAAGCTAAAATCATGGTGCTATTGATATGATATGAAAGCTTTTGGGTGGTATAAATGAAGAAATTAAAATTAAATTGTTCGATATGTAAATACATAGGAATTGAAGGGTATGTATGTAAATGCCGCTTTATTTAAGCCTTTACATAAAAAGATGTAATCAAATGGGTAAAATCTACATTTTAGGAACATTTTTAATGTGCTATTCAAAATTTGAGTACTATACATGTTAGTATGAAAGTTCATGGGGTTAGATATGTAAATATGTAAATTGCATGGTAGGTATGTAATACTCCTATTTAATACATCATGGTGACAACATTCAAAACATGCAATAAGAGAAAATATAAAGTTGATGACAGCAAACTACTCAAAACAATTATAAGCAAGCACTAAAAACAAAATTTATTAAACAATAGGGATAATTACATAAATAGCCCCCGAAACATTACTATTTACAAAATGTAGCAGCCTGGTGTTGTTTTTGAACTACAGAACTGATGTGTTCACGCGTGCCGCGATCAAACTATTGAGAATTTGATAAAAATGAAAATACGGGTTGGCATTTTATCATGAATTTTGGGTGCCAGATTTGTAAATAACAATGTTTCCGGTGATATGTATGCAAACAGCCCATAATAGTAAGGCCATTAAAACTAATAAACCCAACCCTGCATCAATAAAGAGTTGTTAACCATGGTTTATGCAACATGTTCTATTATAACTCAAGTATAAATTAAATTGGATTAGTGTTCTCTATAACTAATTTTGTTATTTTGATTTCCTTTCAAAGAGTTTAAGAATACCAGAATCGACCAAAGGCTGCAGCTCAGAGTTTGTGAGATCTCTTACACTGGGTTCTGATGATTCCAGGAATGCAGAAACCACCTTGCAACTGCAATGAACATCAAATTGAAATTTACATGATGCTTATAATTTGGGAATTTGGCATTAAATTTTCAATATTTATTTTTTGAGGCATTTACATGCATACCCACCCATATCCTATGTATTCACATATCCAACCCCTAAATTTTTACTTTTTACATGTATACTACCCAAATCTTTCACATCACATCACATCAAAAGTACTATTCCTTTTAACTTTTAAAAAAATGAAATACAATTTTGCATGCATATGAAAGGAGGTACATATGTAAAAATTAAAGAGTGATGTGTCAAAATAGTCCCTTGTCTATTTACACGGATCATTTTAGTCCCTTAGTTGATAAAAGTGTAAAATTAGTCCAATACTCTTTCAATATGAGCTGAAAACGGGATTAACTCCGGGACTAAAATGACCCCTAGACAAAAAAGCCAGGGGACCATTTTGACACTTTAGTCAAAAATTGAAGTTTAGATGTTAGATATGTAAATACGAAGGAATGGAATGGTATGTATGTAAATATTCCTTATTTGGTTACCTGTGACCGTGGGCCCACTTCTCACTCCTTCCTTCCNCGCTATTTACAAAATGTAGCAGCCCGGTGTTATTTTTGAACTACCGAACTGATGTATTCACGCGTGCCGCAATCAAACTACTGAGAATTTGATAAAAATGAAAATACGGGTCCGTTGGCATTTTATCATGAATTTTGGGCGCCAGATTTGTAAATAACAATGTTTCGGGTGATATGTATGCAAACAACCCATAATAGTAAGGCCATTAAAACTAATAAACCCAACCCTGCATCAATGAAGGGTTGTTAACCATGGTTTATGCAACATGTTCTATTATAACTCAAGTATAAATTAAATTGGATTAGTGTTCTCTATAACTAATTTTGTTATTTTGATTTCCTTTCAAAGAGCTTAAGAATACCAGAATCAACCAAAGGCTGCAGCTCAGAGTTTGTGAGATCTCTTACACTGGGTTCTGATGATTCCAGGAATGCAGTAACCACCTTGCAACTGCAATGAACATCAAATTGAAATTTACATGATGCTTATAGTTTGGGAATTTGGCATTAAATTTTCAATATTTATTTGTTGAGGCATTTACATGCATACTCACCCATATCCTATGTATTCACATATCCAACCCCTAAATTTTTACTTTTTACATGTATACTACCCAAATCTTTCACATCACATCACATCAAAAGTACTATTCCTTTTAACTTTTAAAAAAATGGAATACAATTTTGCATGCATATGAAAGGAGGTATATATGTAAAAATTAAAGAGTGACGTGTCAAAATAGTCCCGTGTCTATTTGCACGGATCATTTTAATCCCTTAGTTGATAAAAGTGTAAAATTAGTCCAATACTCTTTCAATATGAGCTGAAAACTGGATTGACTCCGGGACTAAAATGACTAGACAAGAAAAGCGAGGGGACCATTTTGACACTTTTGTCAAAAATTAAAGTTTAGATGTTAGATATGTAAATATGAAGGAATTGAATGGTATCAATGTAAATATTCCTTATTTGGTTACCTGTGACCGTGGGCCCACTTCTCACTCCTTCCTTCCAAAGCCATTTTCCATAAGGTTTCAGCAAAGGAAGGAGAATCCAATATGAGTTTTCTGATAGTCCTGCTGGAGTGAAAGTTCTCAAAAACATGTTCTTTTCCAGATTCTTCAGAGTTGGGAGAAGAAGCTACAGAAGCTATTGCTTTGTGTAGATCAGCTAATTTTTTATTTAGAGACTGAAGTATTCCATCACTTCCACCAACGGCTACCTACAAGAAATAAAGGCAGAACTTCAAAAAAATACATAGGAATTGGGTGGTACGTGTGCAAATAATTAATGTAAAACATATTCAAAATATATTAAAATTGAAGACTTTATGTTTAAATTATTAAAAATGTTAAAAAACATGATATTTTATATCAAGTGATTTTTTATTATTTATCTACTAATTACTCATTCTATTTATCATTTAATTATAACAATAGCTTGATTTAATATTGTTTTTTTCTTTTTTATAATAAACAGCTCGGATCGAACTCATAAAATTAAACTCGGGTTCAAGTTAAGAGTGACTCGAGGTCGGCTCGACTCATTCGCCGGATTCTGATCTTAATGAAAGAGTGTCGAAAGAGTAAGAATGGGAAGAAAGATCTTATCTAACCATTTGACAAAGAAAATATTCTCATTACATGAAATTTTCAACAAGAGTCCAAATAAAATTAAGAGAAGAAAATCAAAATGATCCCCTGATAATTTATAAGGGATCAAAATGGGCCTCAATTATGTAGAAATCAAAAATGAACCAAAGGGGGTAAAAAGATAGGGAAATTTCCATGAATATATTCCATGCAATTCTTATGAATTTACATATCTAAAATCTAAAGTTTCATGCTTATATTTATAACACTTTGTTCTCATAAATCTATGCATGAGAAAGTACATTTCACTTTTAAAAAATTCATAATTGTGGTGCTAAATTTTTTGGTGTTATAAATGTAAATATGAAAGTTTAAAAGTTAGATATGTAAATACATAAGAATTGTGGTAAGTATGTAAATGCCCCTAAAAGATGTTAAATCTTGAAGATAAATGAAGTTCATTAACCTTTTTTTCTGTTTTACCTAGCAAGAAAATGNAAAAGATGTTAAATCTTGAAGATAAATGAAGTTCATTAACCTTTTTTTCTGTTTTACCTAGCAAGAAAATGCACAAAAAGCAATTACTCTTTTATGAATATAAGTAAAAAAGAGGCATTTACATACATACCAAACAATTCTTTTGCATTTACATATCTAACTCCTAAACTTTCATATTTACCAATAATGTATTATTTATGAATAAAAGCAAAGAAAATGTATTAGTTTACCAATAATGAACTTCAAGAGCATCAAAATGCTGTGCAAGCAAAGTGAACCGGTAGAACCATTCTATAGATGTCAAGTTCCTCGAGTTTTTTATTTGAAAGATTTATATATATACTATTTATATCTAACACCTAAACTTTCAATTTTTACATACATGCCACCTTACCTATGTTTGCAACTGCATATTTCACTTTTTAAAAAGTAAAAAGGGTGAAATCTTCTATGTGATAAGAAAATTCTGGGTGGCATGGATGAAAAAGTAAAATTTGGGTTTAGATATGTAAATGCATAAGAATTAGGTGGTATTATGTAAATGTCCCATAAAATCACTTGCATCAATAACCTGTCAGACAAAGAATATGTATACGAAATGCCAGTTTAATCTGAGAAAGAGAAATGAATCACCTCAAATATTACTTCTCTGCCGAAGTTCGATCGAAGTAACTCATCAGCAGTNGTCCACAACCACTTGACTGCCCCTGACTAGCCATTGTCATTGTCAAATCATTGTTTATGCCGCCCAGCCACTGTCATCGAGCCACCGAACTACTAACGCCTGACCAGTGCCACTGCCAAACCACTATTTCCAAGCCACCGCCATCGAGCCACAATCATTGTCTGACCACCATTATTAGGCCACTACTGTCTAACATCCACTGTAGTCAAACTATCATTGTCACTACCAAATCATTGTCGCTACCACTGGACCATGTTTAATCTACCACCACTACTTGAGCATTGTCGTAGTCAGACCACCACTCTCGAACCACCGACATCGATCCACCCCACCTCCATCAGACACTACCAAATCATTGCATAGACCACTACTGTCATGCAAACCAGCATTGTCTGACCATCGTTATATAGCCGCCAAAGACCCACCATCTCATTTGTCAAACCACCGTTGGCCGATCATCACCATCGAGCCACCGTCACTGCAAAGCATTGTTTTAAGGCCACCATTGGACTGTCATCACCATTGTCATATGAATTGCCTGACCAACATCGGGCACCTTATGATCATTGCCACCATCGAACCACCACTGCTTGATCACCACCTTCGAGTCACCACCATATCCAAACCATCATTGTCTAGCCATCGTTGTCTGGCTACCGCCACTACCACTGTTGTCTAACCACCGCCACTACCACCGTAGTCTAGCCGCAGCCCCTATTGTCTGGCCACCACCAACGCCAGACAACTGCCACGCACCAAAATACAACCATCTAATCTTAGTCACCGTGAGACCACTGCTACCCGACTATTGTCACATGACCACCACAACTGTCAAACCACCGTTGTCTGGCCACCACTGTGTGGTCACTGTAACTGTCAGATCATCATTTGACTACCGCCATCATACCACGGTTGCTCGACCACCTTCGTGTTAAGGTCTCGGCAACCACAGTCGACCTCTGCCACCATCAGACTACCATTGTCCAGCCGTTGTTGCCACTCGATCACCGTCGCCACCACCAGACTACCACTATCTGATCACAGTTGTCGTCGGACCACCACTAAATGGCCTCCACCATTGCTTANCACTGTAGTCTAGCCGCGACCCATATTGTCTGGCCACCACCAACGCCAGACCACTGCCACCCACCAGAATACAACCATATGATCTTAGTCACTGTGAGACCACTGCTACCCAACTATTGTCACATGACCACCACAACTGTCAAACCACCGTTGTCTGGCCACCACTATGTGGCCACTGTAACCGTCAGATCATCATTTGACTACCGCCATCATACCACGGTTGCTCGACCACCTTCGTGTTGATGTCGCCTGTGCCACACCACTGTTGCTCGGCAACCACAGTCGACATCTGCCACCATCAGACCACCATTGCCCAGTCGTTGTTGCCACTCGATCACCGTCACCACCACCAGACTACCACTATCTGATCACAGTTGTCGTCGGACCACCACTAAATGGCCTCCACCATTGCTTAAAATCAAACCACTGCTGTCGTTACTTGACTGCCACCATCGACATTACTGGACCTCTGTTGACTGACCGTTCTCGTCATGGCCGCTATCGTCACTGTTGGCATCAGACTCTCTAGCACTCGACCTCTGTCATCGACTTTTCTTCACACTAGTTGGGTCACCGCCATCATCATTTTCTGCCCCTTCCCTAACAAAAGCCACATCCCACTCGTGTAATAGTGTTTCCATCTATTTATGAGTTGGTTTAGTTTTATNCCATTGCTTAAAATCAAACCACTGCTGTCGTTACTTGACTGCCACCATCGACATTATTGGACCTCTGTTGACTGACCGTTCTCATCATGGCCTATATCGTCACTAATGGCATCAGACTCTCTAGCACTCGACCTCTGTCATCGACTTTTCTTCACACTAGTTGGGTCACCGCCATCATCATTTTCTGCCCCTTCCCTAACAAAAGCCACATCCCACTCGTGTAATAGTGTTTCCATCTATTTATGAGTTGGTTTAGTTTTATAACTTATATCAGCATAGTTAAATCATTCAACTAGATCAAGTCCCGTAGTTCTTGCCCCTTCGGGTTTTCCATGTAAAACCATTGGCGTTCTCTCTATCATCTTTTCTTTTATATACGTGTCTTGAATTTTTGTGCAATACTAAAATGTTCATATCACTCTATTGTCTTGAATTCTCCCCCACTCAAAAATACACATATACATACATATATATTAAATAGAGTATTAGGTACATTTAATGTTGTTTATTTATTTATATGTAAATGCATGAATGCATATCATGTTCTAAGAGAAAGCATAACTACTTAAATATTTAATTTGAGTTATATTATTGCCATCCCATGTGCTCCCAATTTGGAATAACTCAATGATAACCTCCACAAGCAATATCTTTTAAAGCCAATGTTTCCTTCAATCTGACGCCACTCTTTTGTCAAAACATAATGCCAATGGCCAAAAGATAGAACATTAACATATCAAAATACATGTTGGTCTGCATGTGTTGAAGAATGCATACATCCATCCTAAGCCAGCAATTATCTATCTCAAAATATCATGTTTCTCTTCATAAGTTAGCCGATTTAGCAATTATCTTATTGCACAATCATGTCTTCTACATGTTTAACAAAGAAATATTTACCAACATACCAATCAATTCATAGGTATTTACATATCAAAACCTCAACTTTTACATATATTATGTCGTATGTATGCATGAAAAGGTGTATTTTACTTCTTATTTTTGAAGTTAAGATAGTGATATGTTTGATGTGATATAAATATGGGTGATATAAATATGAAAAAGTAAAACTTAAATGCATTGGAATTGTGTGATATGTATGTTATTGCCCTCTTCCTCTCAATAAAGAGGTTTATTGCACCCCATCAACCTCCATTGATGCATTGGAGATGGGAATTTTTTTGATGAAAAAAGAGGTATATAAGTAAATGTGATCGTTGTGTAGGCCCAAATGGACAGTTGAAGTTAAGTTCTCGGTCAAGTGTGTTGAACTTAGATTTATCCCTGAATCATACTCTAAGTAAAGAGCTTAGACGATGAGAGAGAGAGAGAGAGAGAGAACGTTTTGAGGAATTGTAAGGGAAAAATATCTCGGGAAGAGATTAGAGAAAAATGTCCTGATATTGAGATTTCTTTCATCTTGGAACAAAATACCAAAAAATTGAAGAAAGAAAGTCATCTATTACATTTAATTTCCTCTATTTATAGCGGTTAGACGTTCACAAAAAGGTGTATTTGTGACTATCCCGCCAAAATTCGAAGGTGCGGGCTTCTTGGATCCTAGTCACCTCTGGTTGCCTTGGTCGCTCAACCTCGGACGGTTTATTGTTAAGACTTGGCCACTCGAGATGGCTCTCGCCTATCGATACATCCTAGGTCGCATGAGCCTCTGACTACTCATCCATGTCACCCGGCTCCGATCACTTAGTTTTGGTCGCTCAACCTCAGACGGTTTATTTTTTAGACCTAGCCACTCGAGATGGCTCTTGCCTATCGATACGTCATAGGTCGCCTTATTCTCCATGATCAAAACCGTCAAATGTGTGATGACATAGACAATTGCTTTATGGTTATGCATATTTAGTTTTATGATTCTCTCATATCTTATAAAGTTGTCATGCAAGAAAAATAAGAGAATTAAATTCTAATCATTAGCTTTAAATTAAAAAATAAATGCTCAATATATAACTACTCCCTTGGATTCTTGGCCTTCTTCTTTAATAAATAGACCAAAGTTCTCTTCTATGGTTTGTTCGGTGTGTAGAAGCGTGGAAGTGGGAAGAATAGTGAACCTGTGGGAAAACATAGAGAATTCAACCCATCAACCAAAAGAAGTTGCAGACAACTTTGGAGGTGTTGCAGGCGAGGGCTTTTGATTCTATCCACTTAAAAATATAGTAGATCGAGACCAAAAATTGATTTGTGTTGCCTTTTGGAAGGTGTAAAATGTTCTAAGAGAAAGAGTCCCCACATGGTGAATGGTCAGGGACTCATGATGGGTGATTGAAAGTATGGCTGTCAAAATGGCTCGTTGTTCGTGAACAGCTCGTGTTCGGCTTGTTCGCTAAGTTAACGAGCCGAACACAAACAACAAGAACAAATATTTGTTCGTTCGTGTTCGGCTCGTTTTGGCTCTAAATACTACTAATCAATTATATATATATATATATATATGTGTGTGTANTTTGCCTTTTGGAAGGTGTAAAATGTCTTAAGAGAAAGACATGGTGAATGGTCAGGGACTCGTGATGGGTGATTGAAAGTATGACTGTCAAAACGGCTCGTTGTTCGTGAACAGCTCGTGTTCGGCTCGTTCGCTAAGTTAACGAGCCGAACACAAACAACAAGAACAAATATTTGTTTGTTCGTGTTCGGCTCCTTTTGGTTCTAAATACTACTAATCAATTATATATATATATATCTTTGATGAGTAGTATTTTTTAAAAATTTAATTGACTACAAAACTACAAAAATTTATAATCAATTAAAATTATTAATGAATAAAATAGAATAAAAAATATTAAATTAGATTCAAATGATGTTTTAAATCTTGTCTCAATACTTAACATCTTATGGTTGTGTGATTACGGTTGTCAAAACGACTCTTTGTTGGTGAACGGCTCGTGTTCGTCTCGCTAAACAAATGAGTCAAACACGAACACACTTTTTAAGCTCGAAATATAAACAAGCCGAACACGAACACACTTTTTGAGCTCGAAATATAAACGAGCCGAACACGAGGGCTTGCTCGTGTTTGCCTCGTTTACACCTCTAATTGAAAGCTGTGGGAAGGTTTAAGTTGCATGAGGGAAAATTTCTGACACTGCTCATAACATCTTTAGAATTTATTTGATCTTTTATGAAGGACGGCCAAAGTAACCTTGTCAAAGTATCTAATTTGCTAATGTTCGTCCATTGAAATGACTCTCACACCCACCTGAATGTGTTCCTTTGAGGAATCATGCCATCTTACTCTCTCACGCACAGTGCAGATAGAGTGAGGTGGTAGATCGACAAAAGAGCTTGCCATCCTAAGTGCTCAAGTTTGTCTTGTATTGCTTGAGTGTTTGACCACTTGATGCATCTAAAAATAAGGACGAAGCTTCTGCACTTAAAATAATGAAAGCAAGCATTTTTTTTATATAGTAGAATACATGAGTACCTCTCCTCTCAGGACTCGGCCGACATTATAGATTGAGAATTGCTCTTCCCAATCTTCACATAATAAGACCAAGCAGATTAACTTTAGTCTGAATCATCTGGCAGACAAGTTTTCTTCTGTAAATGTGATGGGGGAATGATGTATGATCCGCCATCAGGAAGAGGCGGCCATAGATAACTTGCCTGAGTGAAACCTCTTCAAGCTCACATCTTGGGAAGCTTCAGTTATGTCCCCTCCAGGGATGACCAGAACAATTCCTGCAATGCATATGGCATTAGGAAGGGTTGGCTCGTTGCGGTGTTTTTCAGCCAGAGAATTTTCTTGTCACTAAACGACAACTTCGGGCATAATCAATTCCTTCAACTTTTCAGCTCTAATGAGCTCCTTGATAAGAATTCAGAGATTTCAACACTCCTCGGTGTCATGTTCGTGATGCTAGTGGTAGGTGGAATACCTTTTTGGGTTGTAGGCATATGCTCCAGCCTTCATTGGGTTTGGCTTTCAAAGAAGTCCTTACTTTGGACGTCCTCTACTAATTTCGCCATTAAGACCCTCAACGAGGTTGATTGTGTTATCTCATGAGTTCGAGGAGGCGGTCTCTAATAATAGTGATACATCTGCTGCTCCTGATTATATGTCGTTCCCATGTTAGAGCGCATTGCCATATTTTGCGTGTGTGCTAGCAGGTAAGGACAAGAGTAATATCTTTATATTTTGATCATGTTAGTGGCCATGTAGGATGGCTTGGTTTCCATTTGGGAGCTTCTCTTCTCCGAATTTTGTGGTTGTTCCTTAGTTATTTGGAGGGTCGATGATGAGTTATATTCTTTCATCGATATGGGATTGTCAGCGAGTTCCAACAACTCTATTAGTGTCTTTAGGTGTTGTTGTAGACCTAATACATAATGGAAGGGGTCATCTCTTAGTCCCTGAGTGATGGTTGTATAAGCAACCATTGGCTCCATCATCTTACTCTAGAATTGGCTTATGAAGGTGTACAGGAACTCTCTGTGTCTCTAGCGTAGCTGCAATAACACCTGGAAGCTATTTTTTGATTTTTGCGTACTAGCAAACTGCATTATGAGCATTCTCTTGAATTTTGTGAATAAGGTAACCACTCTTAGTGGGAGGCTGTTGAACCACGGGAGGAGGGATTGCTTCAATGTCATGAAGAAGAGTCGGGTTTTCAATGTGGCATTTATCCTCAATGAGCATACTGTCGAATCAAAATAGATGATGTGATTAGATGAGTCAAATTTCCCTCAATTAGACTCAGGATCGGGACCTTGAAGCATTTGAGAGCTTCAGCCTCGAAGAAATGCCTGGAAAAAGCATTTTCTAGGGGATTATATTACAACATATTGTATGCCTTTGTATATTGTGGGCTAGGGTGTTGATCCTGTGTTGTCGAGGTAGTATTTGTTGTCACTTGCACTTGGGCTAATGATGGAGCTTTGTCGGCATTGGTGTTAATCTCCTCCGGCATGCAGAGGCTGCTACTTTGGATGGCGAAAGTATCCCCAGGGCAAATGTTTCCCAGATCATTTCCACCGTCCGCTCCTAGATTTCTAGAATTTGTTGAGCGACAAAACCTCTGTACTTTCTCGATGGATTTCTTCTCCATATGCTGCCTTTTTTTTATTTGTGGCATGATTTCACACTCACCGCACCATATATGGGTGTTAAACTTAGATTTATCCCTAAATCACGCCCAAGGAGCAGATTATAGATGAACAAAGAGAATGACAATGTTTTGAGAAATGGAAGAGGAAAACAAATTGTAGGGAAGAGAAGTCAGAGAAAAATACTCTGGTATTGAGATTTCTTTCTTCTTGAACCAAAAGACCAAAAATCAAAGAATAGAAAGTTCTTCATTATATTAAATTTCATCCATTTATGGTGGTTAAGCCTTAGTGAAAAGACATATATGTGCATATACCACCAAAATTTTGAGGTGTAGCCCCCAGGTATCTTGGCCACCGCAGGTTGCCATGGTTTATAACTCTGAGAAGAACTATCCTTGAGTTGATTCAAGTGAAGAAGAGTTGCCGACTTCCGACACCTTATCTCGGGTGTTAAGTCGCCCGCTTAACCCTAAACAATGGCCTTCGACCGCTCATCCATATGTCATCGGGCTCTTTGCACTCAATTTTGGTCACTCGGCCTTGGTCACTCAAGCACTTCATTTTTCAGACTTATAGTTACGCATGAGAACCCCATTTACTTTTTCCACCCCCTCAAGATGACTCTCATCGATCTATGTCATGGGTCATCTAATTCCCATTAATCTGAACCATCAAATTTGTGATGACCTGACCAACCGCTTTCTATATACGAGTGTGTTGAATTGTGAAACCAAAGTTGTCCTAAGAAAAAAATACATTGTACATAATTAATCATGGGTTAGTAATTATGATTATTTCATTAAGGGTGGTTTGAAATTCTTATGAAATTTCAATTTCTATAGATTTGTTATCATAAGGGGGCAGGTAAAATATGTTTATTACATATGAGAAATTAAGGTTGTATTTTCTTGATAATTACATAATAATAAAATGAGCAACAAGAACAATATGATTTAGTCATCAATTGAATGATTTTACATAAATTTCTTATATATTTTTACAAAGACCAATATTACTAGACCATCTTGGAGCTTTATTACTCGTAGATGACTCATGTTTAGGATCCGTTTGGGGCAACTAATTTAGTGCGGTGTGTTTTTAACTGTTTGGGTAAACTGTGTTTTGACAGCTTATACGTTTTCAAAACGCTGAAAACAGCATTTTCACACATCTGCCTAGGTGCAGTTGTTGCTTTTTGGCATTTCTAAAAAAATAAAAATTTATAATAGCTACCGCACCTAGCTTATCAGCTGATTATTTTTAACCAGTTTATCAACAGATTATTCAATAAGTTGCAGCTGTCCCAAACAGACCCTTAGCTTCCATGAAAACTCAAGCGAATGCTCAAGGCTATCAGCTTAATGTACGTGCATTTATGCATTTTTTTTTTATTTTAAATTAATTGAGTAGAAAGTGATAAAATCTCATTAATGAGTAAGAATAAAACAAAATTAATTATATTTTATCTATATTTTTAATAATATATTTAAATAATTATAAATTATTTCAAATTTATATATATAAAGAAATTAATTATATACATTTTCTTATACTTAATGCTTTTAAGTGTTAAAATTCTTATATATTTACATATCTAACACCTAAAACTTTTATAATTACATACACACCACTCAAATCTTTAACATCACATAAAAGATGCAGCTATTACTAACTTCTAAAAAGTGAAATACACAANATGTGCGAGCAAAGTGAACCAGTAGAACCATTCTATATATGTCAAGTTCCTCGATTTTTTTTATTTGAAAGATTTATATATATATACTATTCAATTCCTATGTATTTATATATCTACACCTAAACTTTCAATTTTTACATACATGCCTCCTTACCTATGTTTGTAACTGTATATTTCACTTTTTAAGAAAGTTAAAAGGGTGAAATCTTCTATATGATAAGAAAATTTTGGGTGGCATGGATGAAAAAGTAAAATTTGGGTTTCGATATGTAAATGCATAAGAATTCGGTGGTATTATGTAAATGTCCCATAAAATCACTTGCATCAATAACCTGCCAGACAAAGAATATGTATACGAAATGCCCATTTAATTTGAGAAAGAGAAATGAATCACCTCAAATATTACTTCTCTGCCGAAGCTCGATCGAAGTAACTCATCAGCAGTGTGGATACAAGTTTCAATAAGACCCTGAGACAAGGACAAATTTACTAATCAAACCTCTTGAAAACAATGTTAAAAATCATTCAATATTAGGCGAAGAAACAGGAAAATTGCAATGCTAAATTAAACATTGAATCAATAACTTGTCATTTTCATATATAAAAGGAAAAACAAAGGCTCCACATGAAGGGCCACTCAACTAGTAAAAGATGACAAAAACAAGTTTGCAGGAGAAAAGAAAGCTTAAAAAAAATTTAGAAAAACAGCAAAACATGATAAATTCGTGCACTTGAATATATGACTGAAAAGGGCTGTGTTTAAAATAACGAAGATTTACAAACATACCATGTAATTCTTATGTGATTACATGTCTAACACCTATACATCAATTTGTACAAATATATATATATCTATCTATCTATCTACCTATCTATATATATATATATATATATATATATATATATATATATATAATCCCAACAACCTCGTGCATAGAGTCAAATGACTATTTTTGCATTTTTCGCTTTTATTTAGATATGAAGGGGAATGTCTCACCTCGGNATACATATATATATATATATATATATATAATCCCAACAACCTCCTGCATAGAGTCAAATGACTATTTTTGCATTTTTCGCTTTTATTTAGATATGAAGGGGAATGTCTCACCTCGGCCAGACCACTCTCCACCAATAATTCCTTTCTCCTTACTAAAGCATCCTTCTTGCCGCCCACAGCTAATTCTAAGGCCTTCGTAGAATCCCCATAAATATCGTCGTGAGTTGTTTTGGGTTCGCTATCTTTTTCTAATATCTTCTCCGGATCAACTTCCACGAGCACCTCTTCCGCTTCCACGAGCACCTCTTCCGTCTCATCCTAAATTATAGTAAAGTTTAGACCCGCTTTATAGTTATATAACNTGAGTTGTTTTGGCTTCGCTATCTTTTTCTAATATCTTCTCTGGATCAGCTTCCACGAGCACCTCTTCCGTCTCATCCTAAATTATAGTAAAGTTTAGACCCGCTTTATAGTTATATAATNCGAGTTGTTTCGGCTTCGCTATCTTTTTCTAATATCTTCTCTGGATCAGCTTCCACAAGCACCTCCTCCGTCTCATCCTAAATTATAGTAAAATTTAGACACGCTTTATAGTTATATAATACTAACAAATATAGAAGGAGAAACAAATTGCCTGCAGGGAAAGAGAAGGCACGGTTGAATTAAGACAAGCCAAATCCTCGGGTGTAAAATAGCGGTGGCANCACTAACAAATATAGAAGTAGAAACAAATTGCCTGCGTGTAAAGAGAAGGCACGGTTGAATTAAGACAAGCCAAATCCTCGGGTGTAAAATAGCGGTGGCACTGTGGATGGANTACTAACAAATATAGAAGTAGAAACAAAGTGCCTGCAGGGAAAGAGAAGGCACGGTTGAATTAAGACAAGCCAAATCCTCGGGTGTAAAATAGCGGTGGCACTGTGGATGGAGCAACAGCAATAACGGACGCCTTCCATTCTGGCATTTCATAAGAAAAAAAAAACATTTTTAAAAACTATAAAGGAAGATTTACATGCATACCACTTAATTTCCATCTATGTACATCTCTAATACTTAAACGTCTATTTTAACATATATATGTCGCCTTAATTATGCATGAAAAGGAGCATTTATATCTTTAAAAATTAAAATAGCCATATTTCTGATGTCATGTGAATATTTTTTTTGTCATATGAAATATTTGGGCGGCATAAATACAAAAAATAAAGTTTGTGTTAGATATGTAAATAAANGTGTACATCTCTAATACTTAAACGTCTATTTTTACATATATATGTCGCCTTAATTATGCATGAAAAGGAGCATTTATCTCCTTAAAAACTAAAATAGCCATATTTCTGATGTCATGTGAATATTTTTTTGTCATATGAAATATTTGGGCGGCATAAATACAAAAAATAAAGTTTGTGTTAGATATGTAAATAAANATGTACATCTCTAATACTTAAACGTCTATTTTTACATATATACGTCGCCTTAATTATGCATGAAAAGGAGCATTTATCTCCTTAAAAATTAAAATAGCCGTATTTCTGATGTCATGTGAATATTTTTTTTGTCATATGAAATATTTGGGCAGCATGAATACAAAAATTAAAGTTTGTGTTAGATATGTAAATACATAGGAATTGGGTGGTATGTATGTAAATGCGCCAACTATAAAACTACTACAAATTGAATTAACAGAGAGAACGAATTATATGAATCTACACCTTATCCAGAACAAGTTCTTTTAACATAGATTGTAGCTCACGCATGATAATCTGAAATTCAAAATGGAGGTTAAATATAGTCAGATTAGAAATTAGACATCGTGGAATGATATACTGACCTTTGTTACGAGTTTAGTGTCATCAACAACTGAAAGGATGGAGCAGAGCAGCTGTTGATATACAAAAATGCGAGTTTTACAAAGCAAACAGAAAAACATGGCAATAATCTTCAGATTTAAAAAAAAATTTTGATGCAAAGAAAGTATTGTTTGAAAGAAAAAAAACTATGATAACCAAACATTAAACTTTACTAATAGTTCATTGCATGAGCTAATAACATGTCCAATACTGAAAATAACTTTTGAGATATTTTCATAATTACACACATTGCACTCAAATAGCACTATTATCACTTTTTAAAAGTGAAATACACATTTTCATGCATAGGTTTAAAGCGCCAAAGAGCGATGTATGTAAAAATGAAAGTTTCAGTGTGAGATATGTAAATAAATAAGAATTGTGTGCTGCGTAAGTAAATTTCCCTTTTAAAAAAAGTGTAATAATTAAGTATTACAGAGTAAGAATGATTGCATTAAATATAAGGTAGTAGTAGCATCTATTGAAAAGTGTCAATCGCCATTAGGAAGGAATTCTATTCTTTCATCAAAATATATTTCACTAATTGTGTTGTTTCTTTATTAGAATTTATTAGATATTTCAACATTTGTGTATCATCAGAATATGTCAAATAAGACGAAAGATTAGGGCATCTATTGAAGCTTCGATATGCCTTACCCTATTCCCCAGTCGCTACATCTCTACCATCAACGATGATGGATCTATAGATATCTCTGACACTGTCACACGAAGCTTTCGTTCGACATTGTCATCTCCTCACATACAATCGAGCTTGTTGCTTCCTTCGACTCATCGTTCGGCTCTTCAACAACACAGAACTAACGATTTGTCTCATCCTATCGATCGCAAGGTCATAGAGTTCGTTTTCTCAAGCTAGTCCAACTCTTCCGCCTAAATATAATAGACAATCAGTTCGAACAAAGTGCTCTTTTGATCGAATTCAACTCTTTTTATGTGGTTCGCTGCAAAAATCGTAGTTGTCTCTTCCTGCAACTTCACTACAGCAACACGACTAGTTGGTTGAGAAATCACTCACTTGGCCCATCCTCTTCGGCCCACGGTAGCGAAAAGATCAGATCCTGCAATTGATTCGGTTACCCAAGCCATCCCCTAACGAGTCTCCGAATTACGCAGATTTGGTGCCCCGCGTTGTGCGAAAGGCTTGTAAATTAAGAGCTGCACACATTCCTCTAATTCATGTTTGCTCGTCTAGTCAAACAGTTGAACTAAGGGTCCTCTCACTTCTATTTGTGCAGCACGTCTTCAAGATTTGAGTTTTACAATCTTATCAAGGTTAAACACGACATGACATGCCCTCATATTCTTCTACCTCGGAAGTCACATCCAGATTTGAGCCTACGTCTTCAGACCCTATCATATCTCACAACAATAATTCATAATTTAGCTCGTTCCTCAGAGAGCAAATTAAACATCGCAAAAAATGTTTAGTAATAGTTCTAGTTATGGACAAGCATCACAATTCTCTATCGAGCAACCTATGTTTGTTATCACACCAATGTGTTTTATCACATGCATTTAGTGCCCAAAGCAATAAACTAAAACCTTATAGAGTTGATTCTAAAGCATTAGATCATATGATTGGAGACATCAGCGTCTTAAAAAACAACAACTCATGTACCATTCATTCTTTAGTCATGTACCATTCATTCTTTAGTTCAAATGGTTGATGGTTTATTCTTACCAGCAGCAGGAAATGAATTAGTTGAATTGGCAAAGGATCTTTCCCACTAGTCTGTGTTGTATGTTCCAAAATTAAATTGCAACCTACTCTCATTCAGCAAACTTGTGACCTAAAAAAGTGTGAATAAATTTTAATCCAATTGGTTTGACTTTCAGATTGTGAATTCAGGGAACGTGAATAGCAATGTTGAGATGTATGATGGTCTATGCTTGCTCAAAGAAAATAACTACATCGGTAAGCAATGTCCAAGCCATAAGTCCTATTCAAATATTGGTTCAATTGAAAGTCAAGTCATGTTGAGTCATCGTCATCTTGGTCATCCAAATTTTGCATACATGGTTTATTTATAACAAAAATCTAATATTTATTAATGTGAAATTTGCCCATTTGAAAAACATATCAGACATGTATATTCCAAATTGCAATACAAGTCTTCACAATAATTTTATGTAATTCACGGTTATATCTGAGGACCCTCACAAGTAAGCAATATGAATGGGGCACGATGGTTTAAATCATTCACAGATGCTCACACAAAAATAACATGAACATTCCTTATGAAAGAAAAATCTGAAACAACCACCATATTTCAATCCTTTCATTCTATGATTCTCACTTGATTCCAAACAAAATTTTAAATTGTTAAAACTTAATGCTAAGGAATACCTTAATTTCATCATTAATCCTTCTTTCAAACATGGTACCATCCATATAACTTCTTGTGTCAATATTCAACAAAATAAGATCGATGAAAAGAAAGAAAGACACTTACTGGAGGTGGCCCTTGCCATTATGTTGTTTAATCGTGTGGCTAATTATTTTTAGGGGGGAGCCACTCTAACAACCNTACTATTTACAAAATGTAGCAGCCTGGTGTTGTTTTTGAACTACAGAACTGATGTGTTCACGCGTGCCGCGATCAAACTATTGAGAATTTGATAAAAATGAAAATACGGGTTGGCATTTTATCATGAATTTTGGGTGCCAGATTTGTAAATAACAATGTTTCCGGTGATATGTATGCAAACAGCCCATAATAGTAAGGCCATTAAAACTAATAAACCCAACCCTGCATCAATAAAGAGTTGTTAACCATGGTTTATGCAACATGTTCTATTATAACTCAAGTATAAATTAAATTGGATTAGTGTTCTCTATAACTAATTTTGTTATTTTGATNAAAAAATTTGATGCAAAGAAAGTATTGTTTGAAAGAAGAAAAAAACAATGATAACCAAACATTAAACTTTACTAATAGTTCATTGCATGAGCTAATAACATGTCCAATACTGAAAAAAACTTTTGAGATATTTTCATAATTACACACATTGCACTCAAATAGCACTATTATTATTTTTTAAAAGTGAAATACACATTTTCATGCATAGGTCTAAAGCGCCAAAGAGCAATCTATGTAAAAATGAAAGTTTCAGTGTGAGATATGTAAATAAAAAAGAATTGTATGCTGCGTAAGTAAATTTCCCTTTTAAAAAATGTGTAATAATTAAGTATTAAAGAGTAAGAATGATTGCATTAAATATAAGGTAGTAGTAGCATCTATTGAAAAGTGTCAGTCGCCATTAGGAAAGAATTCTATTCTTTCTTCAAAATATATTTCACTAATTGTGTTGTTTCTTCATTAGAATTTATTAGATATTTCAACATTTGTGTATCATCAGAATATGTCGAATAAAACGAAAGATTAGGGCATCTATTGAAGCTTCGGTATGCCTTACCCTATTCCTCAGTCGCTACATTACCATCAACGATGATGGATCTATAGATATCTCTGACACAGTCACATGAAGCTTTCGTTCGACATTGTCATCTCCTCACGTACAATCAAGATTGTTGCTTCCTTCGGCTCATCGTTCGGCTCTTCAACAACACAGAACTAACTATTTGTCTCGTCCTATCGATCGCAAGGTCATAGAGTTCGTTTTCTAAAGCTCGTCCAACTCTTCCACATGAATATAATAGACAATCAGTTCAAAGAGAGTGCTCTTTTGATCGAAGTCAACTCTTTTTATGTGGTTCGCTACAAAAATCGTAGTTGTCTCTTCCTGCAACTTCGCTACAGCAACACGACTAGTTGGTTCTGAAATCACTCACTTGGCCCATCCTCTTCGGCCCACGGTTGCGAAAAGATCAGACCCTGCAATTGATTTGGTTACCCAAGCCATCCCCTAACAAGTCTCCGAAGTACGCAGATTTGGTGCCCCGCGTTGTGCGGAAGGCGTGGAAATTAAGAGCTGCACACATTCCTCTAATTCATGTTTGCTCGTCTAGTCAAACAGTCGAACTAAGGGTCCTCTCACTTCTATTTGTGCAGCACGTCTTCAAGATTTGAGTCACAGATTGTGAATTCAGGGAAGGTAAATTTTAATCCAATTGGTTTGACTTTCAGATTGTGAATTCAGGGAAGGTGAATAGCAATGTTGAGATGTATGATGGTCTATGCTTGCTCAAAGAAAAAAACTACATAGGTAAGCAATGTCCAAGTCATAAGTCCAATTCAAATATTGGTTCAATTGAAAGTCAAGTCATGTTGAGTCATCATCATCTTGGTCATCCAAATTTTGCATACATGGTTTATTTATCACAAAAAATCTAATATTTATTTATGTGAAATTTGCCCATTTGAAAAACATATCAGACATGTATATTCCAAATTGCAATACAAGTCTTCATAATAATTTTATGTAATTCACGGTTATATCTGAGGACCTCACAAGTAAGCAATACGAATGGGGCACGATGGTTTAAATCATTCACAGATGCTCACACAAGAATAACATGAACATTCCTTATGAAGGAAATATCTAAAACAACCACCATATTTCAATCCTTTCATTCTATGATTCTCACTTGATTCCAAACAAAATTTTAAATTGTTAAAACTTAATGCTAAGGAATACTTTAATTTCATCATTAATCATTCTTTCCAAACATGGTACCATCCATATAACTTCTTGTGTCAATACTCAACAAAATAAGATCGATGAAAAGAAAGAAAGACACTTGCTTGAGGTGGCCCTTGCCATTATGTTGTTCAATCGTGTGGCTAATTATTTCTAGGGGAAGCCACTCTAACAACCACATGCATCATCAATAAGATGCATAGTTGAGTCCTAAATTTCCAAGGTCCTCATAATGTTCTCATTGAATCCTACACACACATTCACTCTTTTTCTTCTAACATATCATTGTTCTGCCTTTGTTCACATCCATCAACAATATTTAACCAAAGTTGATCCAAAATCTCTCATATGTATTTTTCTCGATTACTCATCCAATCAAAAAGGGTACAAATGCTATTCTCCAACTATTAATAAAATATATAACTTCATGGATATCACCTTCTTTGAGAATCAATCTTATCTTCCCAAATCTAAAATCCACGGAAAGGACTGGAGAGAATATCAGATTTGGGATTTAATTTGAAAGTTCTTCGTTCATTTTTCCTTTAACTGAACCAAATCATGTCCTCCACCTGGCTCTAGTCCATCTCAACCAGCTTCATTTAAAGAGTCAAACTCTATCACAAAAAACAGTCCCAATTATCTCTAATCCAGTAACTCAACCTCAACATGACACTAATGATCAAGAATTTTGCGTCTAGACTAGAAGAAGTGTGACTGAGCAAGTAGATGACACTATGCAGAATGAGGACTGTCAAGAGTCAGAACCAAGTTCTCCTGATAATCATAATAGTATGAATTCCTCAACTCATGATTCTCTTACAATGATGGTTGATGACTTTAATCAACCAATTCAAGACAGAAAATATATTTGAGGGAGTATTGGTCATCCAATTGAAAGATATGTGGCCTATGAAAAGTTGTTACCATCTTACAAAGCTTTTTTTATAAACCTTAATAATGTGCAGGTTCCCAACTACATCCACAAGACTCTAAGTTCCAACATAGAAGCACGCAGTTGAGGAAAAAAATTGAGCTCTAGAAAGATGACAGGTAATAACCTCATTGAAAAGATCATGCATCTTGTAAATGGATATTCACAATTAAAAACAAGAGCGATGGAAGTGCAGAGAGATTCAAAGCCAGATTGGTTGCCAAAAGCTTTACGCTGTCATATGAGATTGACTATCAAGAAACTTTAGCACCTATTGCCAAATTTAATGCAGTTCAGGTTTTACTCTATCTTGCAATAAATCAAGATTGACCTTTATACCAAATTTATGTCAAAAATAACTTCTTCAATTGTGACCTTTATGAAAAATTCTATAAGGCTATACCTTTGGGCTTAGAAAAGAAGTCGAACAACATATTGGTTTGGAAGTTGAAAAAGTCCTTATACAACTTGAAGCAATCTCCTCATACTTGATTTAACAAATTTGCTAAAATTGTGATTAAAAATAAATATATCATTAATATCAAGCAGATCATTCATTGTTTGTTAAATTCTAAAGGCAAAATAGTTATTCTCATAGTATACGTAGATTATATTATCTTAACCGGTGATGATTCAGATGAAATTATCATACTAAAAAGAATACTTGCAAAAGAATTTGAGAAAAAGGATCTCGCCAATCTACGATATTTTATGGGAATAGAAATGGCTAGGTCTAAAGAAAGAATTGTCATATCTCAAAGTAAGTACCTCTAGGACCTATTAAGTGAAGCTGGCATACCTGGATGTAAACATAATGACATGCCTATTTATTCAAACAAAAGGTCGAACAAAAGTGAAGAAAGCAATCTTGCTAACAAAAGAAGATATCAAAGACTTGTGGGCAAACTGCCACAATACCTGATATTGCATGTTGCATTAGTGTAGCAAGGCATCATACGAAATCCAAATGAGAATCATTTAGAAGTCGTTAACTGAATCCCAAGATACTTAAAGATGGGCCCTGGATATGGTTTGCACTTCAAAAGATCTGAAAAATTATGAGATTGAGATATATACACATGCTAGCTTGTCAAGAGAGGTAACTAATAGGAAATCAACAACTGGATATTATTCATATGTCAAGGACAATCTCGTCACGTGGAGAAGTAAAAAATACTTGTTGTTTCTTAGAGTAGTGCAAAATCTGAATATCGTGCTCTTGCACTAGAAATATGTGAGGGAATGTGGATTCAAAAGCCCTTAAGGGAACTTAAGGTTAAGATGAAAGAACAATTAAGATGCTTAATGATAGTCAAGTAGCTATTAGTATAGCTAAACATCTTATACATCATGACAGAATAAAACACATTGAAGTTGATGGACGCTTCATCTCAAAATATGTTAACAATGGAATTGTTCAGCTCAGCTATATTCCTACATGACTTCAAACTGCTGAAATTCCCACCAAAACACCACTACGGGTCAATCATGATGAATTGAAGTTCAAACTTGGTTCGTATATAATATATACAACTCAACTAAAAGGGGAGTATTGGAAAGTGTCAATCGGCATTAGGAATGAATTTATTTTCTTTCTCCAAAATATATTTAACTAATTGTGTTTCCTTATTAGATATTTCATTTTCATGTTTTTTTTTATTTGGAGGGATTGCTATTTGGTTTCATTTATTATTATTATTATTATTATTATTATTATTATTATTATTATTAGTAATGCATGTGAATAGAGCAAGAAATAATATTCGTTCAAAAATTTCTATAGCATCTGAAGTATTGAGATTGTGGAGAGTAGATTTAGGACGTTTCAACATATGCTATGAAAAGGCATAACACACGCCATTTAAAGTTAGCATATAAGTTAATACGAAAAGCCAAGAAAGAAAAGATGTAGACCAAAGATAACACAATAAGCAGAAGAGCCAAACTATTTGTACAAAGTTGATTTATTGTGCCATTTAGGAATTTATAAGGAGTCGGGCATTGAAAACTCCAACTCAAGTTGATACAATTATAGCTCAATTTGATCAAAGCCGACTAAATTTAAACTCAATTCAAGCTAAAAGCTGACACCATATTTTTTAGCAATGTTCGAATAACAATTTTAGCCCTCTAAGGAATATGGAGAATTCATAATCTCAAAGAGTTAAAGATGAGGCCAACGATGAACATAACGAAGAAATTCAAAAACAAAATAATTTGATCTTATAAATGAATCATAATGTGACAAACAACATGAATATTATAGAAACCAACTCATTAAACTAAGAAATACAAAAAATGCACTACAAATATTGGCGGAGGCATAAAACACCAGTTAAGTTTTCTGCATCCAACCTTTCCTAGTGCAGATTGAACAATGTAAAACTGATAAGTGTAAACAAATATCAGTTAAGTTCGCAAAATGATGTGTGGATTCCAAAATGGCATTGTGATTACATGACGAGAATTCTGAATAACAATATAAAATTAACAGAAATAAAATTTAAGAAAGCTAAATGAGATACTCACAAGACTGCCATATTGGTCAAATGCTAGTTTTCTGATGTGATCCTTAATTCCCTTAACAATTTTCTTTCTATCCTGTTGATTAAAATAAAGAAAATAAACAATTTGCATGCTTCCAGAAGTTTCAGAGATAAAAAATAATAATAATAATAATAAAGGGCGTTTGCATAAATACCACTCAATTCACATAATTTTACATATCTAACACCAAAATTTTGATTTTTACATTTATACCACCCAAATCTTTCATATCACATCAAAGATACCACCATTTTAACTTCTAAAAATTGCAATACACCTTTGCATGCATAGCTAAGGTGGTATTTATGAAAAAATTGAAGTTTTAAGTGTTAGATATGTAAACATATGAATTGAGTGGTATGTATGTAAATCTTCCAAAACTATATTTAAAAAACAACCAGAAGAAGTTTAAGCAAAATAATAATAAAAAAACAGACGTAGCTTAAAATGTTAGCAAAATGTATAAAAACAATCACCAATATCACAAACTCTGAAATNTAAATTTTGATTTTTACATTTATACCACCCAAATCTTTCATATCACATCAAAGATACCATTTTAACTTCTAAAAATTGCAATACACCTTTGCATGCATAGCTAAGGTGGTATTTATGAAAAAATTGAAGTTTTAAGTGTTAGATATGTAAACACATATGAATTGAGTGGTATGTATGTAAATCTTCCAAAAGTATATTTAAAAAACAACCAGAAGAAGTTTAAGCAAAATAATAAAAAAAAAACAGACGTAGCTTAAAATGTTAGCAAAATGTATAAAAACAATCACCAATATCACAAACTCTGAAATAAGTTTTCTTTATAAATTCCTACAGGCAATATTATCATAAAATAAAATAAACAGAAAGGTTACAAATGTAAACCTTCGTAATTTACCTTTGCACTTCCATGCTTGATACAAAGGATGCCAATTTTTAGTCCATCTCGAGTGTGCATCATGTTCACAAGGGGATTTCTCCTCTTCTTCTTGTTTTTCCTTCGACTCGATGCATGAAGGCTTTCATCTGTGATAGATTCTTGAGAGAGAAGAGGCAGCAACTGTTGAATCACATCAGCAGCAGAGGACTTGAAAAAAAATAAAATAAAATGAATTAGAACAGTTATAACATTGATAAAATTTTGGGTCATTTACAGACATAGCANTCCTCATAATGTTCTCATGGAATCCTACACATGCATTCGCTCTTTTTCTTCTAGCATATCATTGTTTTGCCTTTGTTCACATCCATCAACAATATTTAACCAGAGTTGATCCAAAATCTCTCATATGTATTTTCCTCGATTACTCATCCAATTAAAAAGGGTATAAATGCTATTCTCCAACCATTAATAAAATATATAACTTCATGGATATCACCTTCTTTGAGAATCAATCTTATCTTCCCAAATCTAAAATCCATGAAAATGACTGGAGAGAATATCAGATTTGGGATTTTATTTGAAAGTTCTTCGTTCATTTTTCCTTTAACTGAACCAAATCATGTCCTCCAACTGGCTCCACTTGGCTCTACTCCATCTCAACCAGCTCCATTTGAAGAGCCAAACTCTATCACAAAAACAGTCCCAGCTATCTCTAATCCAGTAGCTCAACCTCAACATAACACTAATGATCATAAATTCTGCATCTAGACTAGAAGAAGTGTGACTGAGCAAGAAGATGACACTATGCAGACTGAGGACTGTCAAGAGTCAAAACCAAGTCCTTGTGATAATCATAATAGTATGAATTCCTCAACTCATGACTCTCTTACAATGATGGTTGATGACTTTAATCAACCAATTGCAGACAGAAGAGATATTCGAGGGAGTATTGGTCATCCAATTGAAAGATATGTGGCCTATAAAAAGTTGCTACCATCTTACAAAGCTTTTTTGACAAACCTTAATAATGTGCAGGATCCCAACTCTATCCATAAGACTCTAAGTTCCAACATAGAAGCACAAAGTTGACGAAAAAATTTGAGCTCTAGAAAAGATGACATGTAATAACCTCACTGAAAAAATCATGCATGTTGTAAAAGAATATTCACAGTTAAAAACAAGAGAGATGGAAGTATAGAGAGATTTAAAGCCAGATTGGTTGCCAAAAGCTTTACGCTGTCATATGAGATTGACTATCAAGAAACTTTTGCACCTGTTGCCAAATTTAATACAGTTTAGGTTTTACTCTATCTTGCGATAAATCAAGATTGACCTTTATACCAACTTTATGTCAAAAATGACTTCTTGAATTGTGACTTTGATGAAAAATTCTATATGACTATACCTTTGGGCTTAGAAAATAAATCGAACAACATATTGGTTTGGAAGTTGAGAAAGTCCTTATACAACTTGAAGCAATCTCCTCATACTCGATTTAACAAATTTGCTAAAATAGTGATTAAAAATAAATATATCATTAATAGCAAGCAGATCATTCATTGTTTGTTAAATTTTAAAGGCAATTTGTTATTATCATAGTATACGTAGATTATATTATCTTAATCGGTGATGATTCAGATGAAATTATCATACTAAAAAGAATACTTGCAAAAGAATTTGAGAAGGATCTCGACAATCTCTGATATTTTATGGGAATGGAAGTGGCTAGGTCTAAAGAAAGAATTATCATATCTCAAAGTAAGTACATCTAGGACCTATTAAGTGAAGCTGACATACCTGGATGTAAATATGATGACACGCCTATTTATTCAAACAAAAGGTCGAACAAAAGTGAAGAAAGCAATCCTGCTAACAAAAGAAGATATCAAAAACTTGTGGGCAAACTGCCACAAAACCTGATATTGCATGCTTCATTAGTGTAGCAAGGCATCATATGAAATCCAAATGAGAATCATTTAGAAGTCGTCAACAGAATCCTAAGATACTTAAAGATGAGCCCTGGATATGGTTTGCACTTCAAAAGATCTGAAAATGGTGAGATTGAGATATATACACATGTTAGCTTGGCAAGAGAGGTAAATAATAGGAAATCAACAACTGGATATTATTCATATGTAAAGGACAATCTCGTCATGCGGAGAATTAAAAAAACTTGTTGTTGTCTCTTAGAGTAGTGCAAAATCTGAATATCGTGCTCTTGCACTAGAAATATTTGAGGGAATGTGCAATCAAAGGCTCTTAAGGGAATTTAAGATTAAGATGAAAGACACAATTAAGATGTTCAGTGATAGCCAAGCAGCTATCAGTATAGCCAAATATCTTATACATCATGACAAAATAAAACACATTGAAACTGACAGACGCTTCATCTCAAAATATGTTAACAATGGAATTGTTCAGCTCAGCTATATTCCTGCATGACTTCAGACTGCCGAAATTCCCACCAAAACAGTACTACGGGTCAATCATGATGAATTGAAGTCCAAACTTGGTTTGTACGATATATACAACCCTGCTAGAGGGGGAGTATTGGAAAGTGTCAATCGGCATTAGGAATGAATTTATTTTCTTTCTTCAAAATATATTTAACTGATTATGCTTCCTTATTAGATATTTCATTTTAGTGTTTTTCTTATTTGGAGGGATTGCTATTTAGTTTCATTTATTATTATTATTATTATTATTATTATTATTATTATTATTATTATTATTATTATTAATGTGTGTGTAGCAAGGTGTAATGCATGTGAATGGAGCAAGAAATAATATTCGTTCCAAAATTTAAGTATTGAGATTGTGGAGAGTAGATTTAGGACGTTTCAACATATGCTATGAAAAGACATAACGCACACCATTTAAAGTTAGCATATAAGTTAATACGAAAAGCCAAGAAAGAAAAGATGTAGACCAAAGATAACACAATAAGCAGAAGAGCCAAACTATTTGTACAAAGTTGATTTATTGTGCCATTTAGGAATTTATAAGGAGTCGGGCATTGAAAACTCCAACTCAAGTTGATACAATTATAGCTCAATTTGATCAAAGCCGACTAAATTTAAACTCAATTCAAGCTAAAAGCTGATACCATATTTTCTAGCAATGTTCGAATAACAATTTTAGTCCTCTAAAGAATATGGAGAATTCCTAAGAGTTGAGATGAGGCCAACGATGAAAATGACGAAGAAATTCAAAAACAAACTAATTTGATCTTATAAATTAATCATAATGTGACAAACGTCATGAATATTATAGAAACCAACTCATTAAATTAAAAAAATACAAAAAATGCACTACATATGATGTGCGCAAATATTGGCGGAGGCATAAAGCACCAGTTAAGTTTTCTGCATCCAACCTTTCCTAGTGCAGATGGAACAATGTAAAACTGTAAGTGTAAACAAATATCAGTTGAGTTGCAAAATGATGTATGGATTCCAAAATGGCATTGTGATTACATGACGAGAATTCTGGATAACAATATAAACTTAACAGAAATAAAATTTAAGAAAACTAAATGAGATACTCACAAGACTGCCATATTGGTCATATGCTAGCTTTCTGATGTGATCCTTGATTCCCTTAACAATTTTCTTTCTATCCTGTTGATTAAAATAAAGAAAATAAACAATTTGCATGCTTCCAGAAGTTTCAGAGATAAAAAATAATAATAATAATAATAAAGGGCGTTTGCATAAATACCACTCAATTCACATAATTTTACATATCTAACACCAAAATTTTGATTTTTACATTTATACCACCCAAATCTTTCATATCACATCAAAGATACCACCATTTTAACTTCTAAAAATTGCAATACACCTTTGCATGCATAGCTAAGGTGGTATTTATGAAAAAATTGAAGTTTTAAGTGTTAGATATGTAAACATATGAATTGAGTGGTATGTATGTAAATCTTCCAAAACTATATTTAAAAAACAACCAGAAGAAGTTTAAGCAAAATAATAATAAAAAAACAGACGTAGCTTAAAATGTTAGCAAAATGTATAAAAACAATCACCAATATCACAAACTCTGAAATAAGTTTTCTTTATAAATTCCTACAGGCAATATTATCATAAAATAAAATAAACAGAAAGGTTACAAATGTAAACCTTCGTAATTTACCTTTGCACTTCCATGCTTGATACAAAGGATGCCAATTTTTAGTCCATCTCGAGTGTGCATCATGTTCACAAGGGGATTTCTCCTCTTCTTCTTGTTTTTCCTTCGACTCGATGCATGAANATAATCTAGCATTGATTTATAATTTATGGCTGGAAGAATAAAACTAATGTGCCGTGCGTTCGACAAGGTCTTTACACAATTACCTCCCAGAATTCGTCAAGGTGAGGTCCTTGAATAATTGAAGCTCAGTCGAGTACAATTCCATCAAAAGACGACGTCTTTGAGACCCACTTGCCAAATGATATGCATGTTCAACAACTACAAAAACAAAAATAAGAATTCAATAGATAAAATTATAGTTAAGTATTGTGAATTTCAAAAATTAAGAAAGACAAGAAGATAAGAAAATAATAAATGCAGTTTTACAACAGGTTCCTGAAGATAAAAGACACCATCCAAGCTCCATGAATGATGAAACTCTCAAATTCAAGATTTTTAGATGAGATTTTCAAGATCTCATATAAATTTCGTGAAAAATTAATTACAAAGTTCAAGTGCTTCTATAAAAGCATTTAGACACAAATGCATCTACATTTATCTGCGCATCTATTTATGTTAAACAAAGATCGAGTTGAAGAGCAAATAGTCATAAACTGGTAAGAAAATTAATCAAATTCTCGTTGGAATTAAACTTCAATTACATTTGATGATCAAAAGTTGGTACAAGTGAAAATGAAAAGTTACATTCCACAGTTATGAAAAGTTACACAACACATTCTCATTTTAAGTTATACAGTTCACAGTAATGAATAGTTACAAGAGTGCAATTGNGTAACTTATCGCTTGTTTTTGTTTCTTTTAATTTTTTTTTATTGTTTAATAGGTTCATTTGTNGCTCAAATCTTAGAACAATGTTGAGGAATCCAAATAAAGAGAAACTAGGGGAGGCCGCAGATCCTGAGGAGAACCTCAGTGACTTCCCAGTTTATCCTATGATTTGGCTCCAATTTTGAGAAGGAATTATAAAAGTGTTTCATCCTGCCATTTTTATATAATTAGAGCTTATATTTGCGTGACAGGGTCACACAAATTGCCTAGAAGATATGAGGGTTTACGTCGTATCGGACG
>JXCR01142692.1:179162-198643 GCA_002079205.1 Phalaenopsis hybrid cultivar
ACATGTTTAAAGTTATAAGATGTAAAATGCGCAATGCAGGAACGAACAGTAGCATGCAAGTGGAACAGTAGTAGGCAAAAACAGGAGCAGTACAACATGCTATACATGAAAGACAGTAGCAGGTAGAAACAGGACAAGTGTAACATGCTATACAGGGAGAACAGTAGCAAGTAGAAACAGGACAAGTGTAACATGCTATACAAAGAGAACAGTAGCAGGTAGAAACAGGAAAATTAAGTGTTGTAAAATGTAAAGCAAACCTGTACGCCCGTGAGATCCGGTGTCCCTTAAGCATAGCAAACCAAATACATCTCCAAAAACAAAATCTGGAAGAAAACGTCGTCCAAGAAATCCGAGAAGAAACGGAAAAAACTCGAGAAAATCAACGAGAGAGACTCAAGTGAAAGAAAATCCTTAAAACTCCTGGGGAAATCCCGAAAGAAAAGAAAAGTAACACGAGTGNAAACCAAGAAACAAGGAAATAAAAGAACAAAAATAGGGTGAGAGAGAGGAGACATTGATCCATCTAAAATAACGAAAAGAAGACTGGATCAGTTCTCAAAAACTCCTATCGAAAAGACCTGGAAAAGTAGGGCCCGGGGTCTTTCCTGACAAACACAAAACATCCATTCGCACTAATTCTCCAAACCCCAAGGACGCAGGACTAATCAAATCGACCAAATGTTCTTCCAAAATGAGATTTAAAATTTCCTAAACTTCGAAAAAAAAAAAGATCGCAGGGAAACCACTGCCAACATTTTCAAACTCGTATTAAATTCGAAATTCTTCCAACTCAATCTATAACTCCATATATTAAGTAAGTACAGAGATCTTCCCATCAAACCAGATAAGCACTCACGGCCAGGGTCAATAGAGAGGAGGAAACAGCCACCAAGGCCCTCGGCCAAGACAAGGAATAGGGACAAAAGAGGCTCACAATTAAAGCAGGGGACAACTGCCAAGACCCACAACCAAAGACAATCCAAAGCACAAGCAAGGCTCACGGTCGAGGCAAACCCAAATCAATTCTCTACGAGTTTTGATATACATAGGAGAGTACAAAACATCACTGATCTTTCAAAGTAACGAGTTCGATCCATCCATAATCATGCAGGTGAATCAAACTCAACAGGAGGGGGGGAGTTAAGCTCAAGAAACTCCAATTGGCCTCACGGGTAGGGGTAAGGCAAAGCAAACCGAGCTCTCAAGTCAAGCCAAACCGAGCCTAGCAAGGCTAAAAACCAAAGACAGCTCCCCACTAGAGCTAAACCAAGCTCAGCAAGGCCAAAACGAGGGCTCAAACATTGATACAAATTCAATTTTTAATAGAAATTAAAATCTGAACCACCTCTAAACAGATCGAAAATCAGTAAAAGCCCAAAGTGAGCTTCTTAAAGCTAACGAAGAAAACTTCAACACCTTAACAAAAGGTCAACACCCCAGACTTCTGCCATGAAAACCGAGCACCAACAAAAGTCTGAAGCCGATTCATTCAAGGCCTAAAACCGAGTCCAACAAAATTAAAATCCGGACTCCCATAAAGCATTAAAGATTCAACCATTTCAGACCCAAAGCCGTGGCTCCAATCCAGCCAAAAGACAAAACTGAGCCCGGCAAGGGCTAAAACCGAGCCATACAACATTAAAGATCTAGCCAGTTTAAGCCCAAGGAACAACCTGCATGTCTAAACATTCTAAACATGAAATTATTCCAACAAATAAATGAACATGGGAGATGCCTCATGAAGAGTTAAGCCAAACTCTCAAAGCAAGATACAATGCTTTCCAAATTAAATAAGTTCTCTTATAACATATATTTCAAGTCAAAGAGTGTCACAGGAAGCCAAAACCAAGCCTCCAAACCGAGGAATCACCTGCATATCTAAGATAGGATAAACAAAGGACATGTCATATCTCCACCATTTTTAAGCAAATATACAAGTCTAATTTCTAAAGCATGCTCACATTTCATTTTAAGCGCACCTGACATGAATATCTCAACAATATGTTAAAGTAAAATGAACTAGCATGCTGTATCATCCAACAAAAACAAGCTCAAAGCCTCGGCAAAGAGGAAAACCGCAAGGGAACAGGGCACCAAAGGAGGGGGAAGAGAGGGGTACCTCAAGAACGCCAAAGTAAAGCCTTGCAACACAAGAAGCTACCTCAAAGATGTGCTCTCACAAGAATCTCCTTTCCAATCTCCTCTAGCTAAATTTTTCAACAACCTCAAAAAAAAACAATGAAACTCTCCTTATAGGCAGAGAAGAAAGGGTAAGAAGCAGAAGGTCCCTCCTTGAACCCACAGCGCTCGAATCAAGCCAAGCCGAGAAAAGGAACGCTCCCTGCTCACAGAAGGCGAAGCCACCCAAGTCTCTCGGACCGAGCGGCGAAGCCAGTGGCAGCGAGGGAAGCATCGGGAAGGGGAGAAGAAAAATGTCATTCCAGTGTACCAGGGAACAAACTCCCCAGAGTCAAATTGCCAGGAGAAGAAAACCCACGGCTCAAGGGACTGGCGCGGCTTTCGGGAAGGAAGGCCGCGGGCAGAAGAAAGTCAGGGAAGAACGGACGAGGTCAACTCTTCCCTCGCGTGGAGGAGGAAGAGCTCGCACGGCTCGAGACCGAGAAAGGGAAAGAGCCAGACACGCGAACGGGAGAGTTGCGGGAGACAGAGTTCGAGCGTCAGGGGAGTGTTAGGGATTAAAGAGGAAAGGGGGAAGGGTAAAAAGGTTAATTAATATATATATATATATATATATATATATATATATATATATATATATATATATATNTACAAAAAAATAAATATAATATGCTAAAATGTTTGTTATCAATAGGTATAACAGATTGAAAAGCATAACCTTATAATTTAACTACAAAACTATTTGCAAAATCAACATTTGCAAGCATATCACATCATATTTGCAATATAATCCGTACAAAATGATATGCATAATGAACAAGTTGTTTGAATTTGCATATATTTTGGTTTTTAACAAATTGAAATAGGCGACCAACATCACACGGTATGATCTATAGGATACAATACAAGGAGGATTGAACACAATAATCATTAAATTAATCTAGCCATTAAAATAGTTGTTATAGCATAATTAATTATTTAAATTTAGTTGCTTATGGATTGTATGGTACGATGAGTAAAGTGTAAAAAAGGTCCCCTGACTTTGATGGGATTATTTTAGTCCCAGAGTTTATAAAAATGTCAATTTCGTGGGGTGTAAACGAGCCGAATAAAGCTCGAGTCACAATGAACTCGAGCTCGGCTCGTCTGTCAAAATGACAACTCAAGAGCTAGAGCTCATGTCAAGCCCATATTATAAGCTCGAGCTCAGCTCGGCATTTTATTACAAAGCTCAAGAGCACGTGGAAGCTTCTTGAAGTGTCATATGAGGAAGTCATGGCCAAAGCTTGAGGGAGAAGGCATTGAAACCAATGCTAGTCTTTAGAGAAGAGTCGCGAAGGGAGCTGCCCGATAAGATGATGTGATCAGTTTTTACGTCAATAGCGAACTTGGGTCGTTGTATGAAAACGAATCGGTACAAAGAGCTTTATTTATTAGTATAGCTTTCTTAATTATTATTTTATTAGTGCATTAAATGAATTAAAATGGCAATTTTTTAATTGCTTTATTGTAGTTTATACAATACGATAAGGATTGAATACGATTATCATTAGTTTAATCTAGTTGTTAAACTAGTCATCATAGCATAATTACTTATTTACATTTCATTGTTTATGGATTGTATTGTATGATGAGTAAAGTATCAAAATGGTCCCCTGATTTTGTCGGGGTCATTTTAGTCTCAGAGTCTATAAATATGTCAATTTTGTGGGGTGTAAATGAGCTAAGTATAGCTTGAGTCATAGTGAACTGGAGCTTGAGCTTGAGCTCATGTTGAGCCCATAATATAAGCTCGATCACGGCTCATCATTTTATTAAGAAGCTCGAGAGCTCAAGGCAGAAGATTCTTGAAGCGTCGTCGAAGGACATGGTCAGAGTGTGCTGAAGAAGGCATCGAAAACAAAACTATTCTTTGGAGAAGAATCACAATGAGAGTTGTTCAAGAAGATGATTTGATCAATTTTTTCATAAATAGTCTACATGGGTATGTAGAGCATTATTTATTAGTACAGCTTTTTAAATATTTTTTTATTAGTGTATTAAATGAATAAAACTGACAAAATATAAAAGTAAAGATTTAGTTAAGTGAAATGTATTAAGGATAAAAATCATAGTATTTTTCTTAGATGACAAAATTCAACATAGGTGAGTGAGATATTTTGATAAACCTTTTAATGAAAAGTTTGAAGAAATGATTGATTTTAGTGATCCTAATATAGTTTAAAAAAATTTATTTTTACTGTCATGTTACTAACATGACGGTAAAAATAATAAATAAAAAAATGATCTTCATTTATGATGATCCGATTAGGAGAGTAGAGGTTTTAGATTCGATTTAGATTAAGAAAGGTAGAGGTAGACCTAGGAGGACTTGGGCTTATTGAATAAAAAATGATCTTAATTTATTAGAACAAAATGAAAATATGACACTAAATAGGACGCAATGGAGAAAAAGGATTCATGTAGCAGACCCCACGTAGTGCGATTAAGGCTTTGTTGTTGTCGTTGTATTTTTACCGTCATGTTAGTAAAACAGAAGTTGAGAAAGCTTTAAAGAAAATTAATGGTGAAAAATCAATAGGACCTGATGGTATCGCAATAGAAGTGTAAAAATGTTTAGAAGATATAACAATTTCTTCGCTTACCACGCTTTTTAATATGATTTTAAAATTTTAAAAGATGTGAGGAGTGCAAGAAGAATACTTAGGTTCCTATTTTTAGAATAAAGTAGATGCACAAGAGTGTGCAAATTATAGAGAAATTAACTTGACGTGTCATACATTAAAATTATGGCAGAGAGTAATTGAACATAGGTTAAGAAGTGATACAAAATTTTCTCAAAATCAGTTTGATTTTATGTCGGGCAAGTCTACTGTGGAAGTTATACATTTATTGAAAGGTTTGATGGAGAAGTACAGAGTGTAATGAGAATCTACATATGATTTTTGTTGATTTAGAAAACGCTTATGATAAGACGTCAAGAGAAATGTTTTGAAGAGTTCTAGAAAAGAAAGGTGTTGATGTGATTCATACTCAAGTCGTTAAAGATATGTATACTAGAGTTGTTACTTGTGTTTAAACATAATAAGGCCTTGTGATCTACACAGCTAAAACTTACATTGACACAATTTCAACCAAATGTGAGCTAGAATAACTTCAAAACTAAATATGCCGAGCGGCTCAATACCGCTGAGTTCAAACGATGATGAGCATATGGGCATGTAGATTCAAGAGGTCAGTATATGTTAGGAGGGAATGCACGTGATGTTGAATAAGAAAATTAACAAAAACACACATAACAAGATGACATCACTCCATAATATGTAAAAATATCATATTCATACCACAACAAANTTGGGTATGTAGAGCATTATTTATTAGTACAGCTTTTTAAGTATTTTTTTATTAGTGTATTAAATGAATTAAACTGACAAAATATAAAAGTAAAGATTTAGTTAAGTGAAGTGTATTAAGGATAAAAATCATAGTATTTTTCTTTGATGACAAAATTCAACATAGGTGGGTGAGATATTTTGATAAATTTTTTAATGAAAACTTTGAAGAAATGATCGATTTTAGTGATCCTAATATAGTTAAAAAAATTTATTTTTACCGTCATGTTATCAACATGATGGTAAAAATAATAAATAAAAAAATGATCTTAATTTATGATGATCCGATTAGGAGAGTAGAGGTTTTAGATTCGATTTATATTAAGAAAGGTAGAGGTAGACCTAGGAGAACTTGGGCTTATTGAATAAAAAATGATCTTAATTTATTAGAACAAAATGAAAATATGACACTAAATAGGACGCAATGGAGAAAAATGATTCATGTAGCTGACCCCAATTAGTGGGATTAAGGTTTTGTTGTAGTCGTTGTTGTATTTTTACTGTCATGTTAGTAAAACAGAAGTTGAGGAAGCTTTAAAGAAAATTAATGGTGAAAAATCAATAGGACCTGATGGTATTGCAATAGAAGTGTGAAAATGTTTAGGAGATATAACAATTTGTTCGCTTACCACACTTTTTAATATTATTTTAAAAATTTAAAAGATGTGAGGAGTGCAAGAAGAATACTTATGTTCCTATTTTTAGGATAAAGTAGATGCACAAGAGTGTACAAATTATAGAGAAATTAACTTGACGTGTCATACATTAAAATTATGGCAGAGCGTAATTGAACATAGGTTAAGAAGTGATACAAAAGTTTCTCAAAATCAGTTTGATTTTATGTCGGGCAAGTCTACTGTGGAAGCTATACATTTATTGAGAGGTTTGATGGAGAAGTACAGAGTGTAATGAGAATCTACATATGATTTTTGTTGATTTAGAAAACGCTTATGATAAGGTGTCAAGAGAAATGTTTTGAAGAGTTCTAGAAAATAAAGGTGTTGATGTGATTCATATTCAAGTCGTTAAAGATATGTATACTAGAGTTGTTACTTGTGTTTAAACAAAATAAGGCCTTGTGATCTACACAGCTAAAACTTAAGCTCATTGACACAATTTCAACCAAATGTGAGCTAGAATAACTTCAAAACTAAATATGCCGAGCGGCTCAATACCGCTAAGTTCAAACGATGATGAACATATGGGCATGTAGATTCAAGAGGTCAGTATATGTTAGGAGGGGATGCACATGATGTTGAATAAGAAAACTAACAAAAACACACATAACAAGATGACATCACTCCATAATATGTAAAAATATCTTATTCATACCACAACAAATATGGATGGATCAAAATAGTTCGTGGAATTTTCTATGATGCTAAAATGATGGCCTCTCATGATCGCTAAATATACTTAAGGAATCATAAAACAAAATATTATATATACACAATGAAGAATTATTAAAAAAATAATAAATAAATAAAATTGCTCGGTCATTTTGAATCCACTAAATGCAAGGTATGTTGGTCATCAGTTGAAGCTAACAAATTAGGATGATGCCAACNATTATTAAAAAAATAATAAATAAATAAATAAAATTGCTCAGTCATTTTGAATCCACTAAATGCAAGGTATGTTGGTCATCAGTTGAAGCTAACAAATTAGGATGATGCCAACAAAGCTGCTATTGACAAAAGCCTACATGAAAGATAATCTAGCATTGATTTATAATTTATGGCTGGGAGAATAAAACTAATGTGCCGTGTGTTCGACAAGGTCTTTACACAATTACCTCCCAGAATTCGTCAAGGTGAGGTCCTTGAATAATTGAAGCTCAGTCGAGTACAATTCCATCAAAAGACGACGTCTTTGAGACCCACTTGCCAAATGATATGCATGTTCAACAACTACAAAAACAAAAATAAGAATTCAATAGATAAAATTATAGTTAAGTATTGTGAATTTCAAAAATTAAGAAAAACAAGAAGATAAGAAAATAATAAATGCAGTTTTACAAGAGGTTCCTGAAGATAAAAGACACCATCCAAGCTCCATGAATGATGAAACTCTCAAATTCAAGTTTTTTAGATGAGATTTTCAAGATCTCATATAAATTTCGTGAAAAATTAATTAAAAAGTTCAAGTGCTTCTATAAAAGCATTTAAACACAAATGCATCTACATTTATCTACGCATCTATTTATGTTAAACAAAGTTCGAGTTGAAGAGCAAATAGTCATAAACTGGTAAGAAAATTAATCAAATTCTCGTTGGAATTAAACTTCAATTACATTCGATGATCAAAAGTTGGTACAAGTCAAAATGAAAAGTTACATTCCACAGTGATAAAAAGTTACACAACACATTCTCATTTTAAGTTATACAGTTCACAGTAATGAATAGTTACAAGAGTGCAATTGTTTTATACAATTTTCATACCAGCTGATCCAACAGTGTGCCGAATTAGAAAGCCAACATGCCCATGGAGAGAGGATATAAATTCTTCTAACTGTTTTTTGCTCGCTGAAGAAAACACAAGAAAAACAAAATCACATTATTGTACAGTAAAAATGGAAAACATGGACCTATAAAATTTTAAAAAAAATTTACAAAATAAATTCCATAAATCTTGAATCATACCAGCATCCAAAAGTTTCTTTACAAGATGAACTGCATACTTCTTCCGTGAGAGATTTAGAAGATGCGGCCGAAGTTCATCAAAAACAATGTTTCGTTCATCTTGAGACCCGTATTTGACACAAGTCTAATTGAAAAGGAGAATTAAAATACAACGCAGACAATTTTCATAGTGACAATTTGTAAAATTATAGAATGGGATAATTATATACAGCGCACAAGAAACATTGCTATTTACAAATGAAGCACCTAGGTGATTATTTTGAACTATGAAACCGATAAATTTACACATGCCGCGATCAAAACATTGCGACTTTGATAAAAGTGAAAAACATGGGTTGGGATTTTATCATGACCATTGATATTTGAGAGAGAATTTGAAAAATGAATGAAAGATGATGCTTGATTTGTAAATAGCAATGTTTTGGGTACCCTGTATGTAATCGCCCCTTATATTATTATATAAGAGACCGCAACTTATTTCACAAAATTCCAAACCAACTCAGTATGAACTAGAATGAAACTTGCAAAAAAAGGAAGATTGGGTCATTGACATACATAACACTCAATTCTTCTGAATGTACATATCACATGCTTAAACTTTTATATTTACACGCATAGCACACAAGTCTTCAATATCACATAAAAAAAATAGCACTAATACCACTTTTTAAAAGTGAAATACAGCTTTTCCAAGCAAGATTTAAAGCACCAAAGTGTTGTAAAAATAAATANCCACAAAATTTCGACCCGCGATCGATCGTCTCAAAAGATTAACTCGAGCATTCGACAGGTAACGGTGCAAGCGATGTGAATTGCGGCGATCGGACGTGTCGACTCTCCGAATTGCGAAGTTTAGTGCGCGCGGGAGTGCGAATTGTGCAAAAGACCACCCTAAGGCTTAAAAGGTCCTATAGGAATTCCTTTTGGGTTTCCTCATGTCGGTTTCATCCTTCTAAGTGCTAGAAGTCGATACCACACGCACGAAACCACAAAAGAGTACCGAAGCGGGTTGAATTTCTAGAATGAGGCGGGTCCCATTTCTAAGGTTCTAAGATAGTCGAAGGGAGATCCCTAAGGCTAGATCTTAAACCCTAAGAGGAAGACTAGACCTCACTAAAAATGAGGCCAACAATAATACAATACAAGGAAGATTGAACACAATAATCATTAATTTAATCTAGCCATTAAAATAGGTGTTATGGCATAATTAATGATTTACATTTAGTTGCTTATGGATTGTATTGTACGATGCGTAAAGTGTAAAAAAGGTCCCCTGACTTTGATGGGATTATTTTAGTCCCAGAGTCTACAAAAATGTCAATTTAGTGGGGTGTAAACGAGCCGAGTAAAGCTCGAGTCACAATGAACTCGAGCTCGACTCGTCTGTCAAAATGACAACTCAAGAGCTAGAGCTCATGTTGAGCCCATATTATAAGCTCGAGCTCGGCTCGGCATTTTATTACAAAGTTCAAGAGCTCGTGGAAGCTTCTTGGAGCATCATATGAGGAAGTCATGGCCAAAGCTTGAGGGAGAAGGAATTGAAACCAATGCTAGTCTTTAGAGAAGAGTCACGAAGGGAGCTGTTCGATAAGATGATGTGATCAGTTTTTACGTGAATAGCGAACTTGGGTCGTTGTGTGAAAACGAATCGGTACAAAGAGCTTTATTTATTAGTATAGCTTTCGTAATTATTATTTTATTAGAGCATTAAATGAATTAAAATGACAATTTTTTAATTGTTTTATTGTAGATTATACAATACGATAAGAATTGACTACGATTATCGTTAGTTTAATCTAGTTGTTAAACTAGTCATCATAGCATAATTACTTATTTACATTTCATTGCTTATGGATTGTATTGTACAATGAGTAAAGTGTCAAAATGGTCCCGTGATTTTGTCGGGGTCATTTTAGTCTCAGAGCCTATAAATATGTCAATTTTGTGGGGTGTAAACGAGCTAAGTATAGCTTGAGTCATAGTGAAATGGAGCTTGAGCTTGAGCTCATGTTGAGCCCATATTATAAGCTCCATCACGGCTCATCATTTTATTAAGAAGCTCGAGAGCTCAAGGCAGAAGATTCTTGAAGCGTCGTCGAAGGACATGGTCAGAGTGTGCTGAAGAAGGCATCGAAAACAAAACTATTCTTTGGAGAAGAATCACAATGAGAGTTGTTCAAGAAGATGATTTGATCAGTTTTTTCATAAATAGTCTACTTGGGTATGTAGAGCATTATTTATTAGTACAGCTTTTTAAATATTTTTTATTAGTGTATTAAATGAATTAAACTGACAAAGATCTAAGAAAAGTAAAGATTTAGTTAAGTGAAGTGTATTAAGGATAAAAATCATAGTATTTTTCTTAGATAACAAAATTCAACATAGGTGGGTGAGATATTTTGATAAACTTTTTAATGAAAACTTTGAAGATATGATCGATTTTTAGTTTTAAAAAAATTTATTTTTACCGTCATGTTATCAACATGACGGTAAAAATAATAAATAAAAAAATGATCTTAATTTATGATGATCCAATTAGGAGAGCAGAGGTTTTAGATTCGATTTATATTAAGAAAGGCAGAGGTAGACCTAGGAGGACTTGGGCTTATCGAATAAAAAATGATCTTAATTTATTAGAACAAAATGAAAAAATGACACTAAATAGAACGCAATGGAGAAAAAAGATTCATGTAGCAGACCCCACGTAGTGGGATTAAGGCTTTGTTGTTGTCGTTGTTGTATTTTTACCGTCATGTTAGTAAAACAGAAGTTGAGGAAGCTTTAAAAAAAATTAATGGTGAAAAATCAATAGGACCTGATGGTATTGCAATAGAAGTGTGAAAATGTTTAGGAGATATAACAATTTCTTCGCTTACCACACTTTTTATTATTATTTTAAAATTTTAAAAGATGTCTATTTTTAGGATAAAGTAGATGCACAAGAGTGTGCAAATTATAGAGAAATTAACTTGATGTGTCATACATTAAAATTATGGGAGAGAGTAATTGAACATAGGTTAAGAAGTGATACAAAAGTTTCTCAAAATCGGTTTGATTTTATGTCGGGCAAGTCTACTGTGGAAGCTATACATTTATTGAGAGGTTTGATGGAGAAGTACAGAGAGCATAATGAGAATCTACATACGATTTTTGTTGATTTAGAGAACGCTTATGATAAGGTGTCAAGAGAAATGTGTTGAAGAGTTCTAGAAAAGAAAGGTGTTGATGTGATTCATATTCAAGTCGTTAAAGATATGTATACTAGAGTTGTTACTTGTATTTAAACAAAATAAGGCCTTGTAATCTACACAGCTAAAACTTAAGCTCATTGACACAATTTCAAACAAATGTGAGCAAGAATAACTTCAAAACTAAATATGCCGAGCGGCTCAATACCGCTGAGTTCAAACGATGATGAACATACGGGCATGTAGATTCAAGAGGACAGCATATGTTAGGAGAGAATGCACATGATGTTGAATAAGAAAACTAACAAAAACACACATAACAAGATGACATCACTCCATAATATGTAAAAATATCATATTCATACCACAACAAATATGGATGGATCAAAATAGTTCGTGGAATTTTCTATGATACTAAAATGATGGCCTATAAAATATGTGCTCTCATGATCGCTAAATATACTTAAGGAATCATAAAACACAATATTATATATACACAATGAAGAGTTATTAAAAAAATAAAAAATAAATAAATAAAATTGCTCAGTCAATTTGAATCCACTAAATGCAAGGTATGTTGGTCATCAGTTGAAGCTAACAAATTAGGATGATGCCAACAAAGCTGTTATTGACAAAAGCCTACATGAAAGATAATCTAGCATTGATTTATAATTTATGGCTGGGAGGATAAAACTAATGTGCCCTGCGTTCGACAAGGGCTTTACACAATTACCTCCCAGAATTCGTCAAGGTGAGGTCCTTGAATAATTGAAGTTCAGTCGAGTACAATTCCATCAAAAGACGGCGTCTTTGAGACCCACTTGCCAAATGATATGCATGTTCAACAACTACAAAAAAAAAATTAAGAATTCAATAGATAAAATTATGGTTAAGTATTGTGAATTTCAAAAATTAAGAAAAAAAAGAAGATAAGAAAATACTAAATGCAGTTTTACAAGAGATTCCTGAAGATAAAAGACACCATCCAAGCTCCATGAATGATGAAACTCTCAAATTCAAGTTTTTTAGATGAGATTTTCAAGATCTCATATAAATTTTGTGAAAAATTAATTACAAAGTTCAAGTGCTTCTATAAAAGCATTTAGACACAAATGCATCTCATTTATCTACGCATCTATTTATGTTAAACAAAGTTCGAGTTGAAGAGCAAATAGTCATAAACTGGTAAGAAAATTAATCAAAATCTCGTTGGAATTAAACTTCAATTACATTCGATGATCAAAAATTGGTACGAGTCAAAATGAAAAGTTACATTCCACAGTTATGAAAAGTTATACAACACATTCTCATTTTAAGTTATACAGTCCACAGTAATGAATAGTTACAAGAGTGCAATTGTTTTATACAATTTTCATACCAGCTGATCCAACAGTGTGCCGAATTAGAAAGCCAACATGCCCATGGAGAGAGGATATAAATTCTTCTAACTGTTTTTTGCTCGCTGAAGAAAACACAAGAAAAACAAAATCACATTATTGTACAATAAAAATGAAAAACATGGACCTATAAAATTTTTTAAAAAAAATTTACAAAATAAATTCCATAAATGTTGAATCATACCAGCATCCAAAAGTTTCTTTACAAGATGAACTGCATACTTCTTCCGTGAGAGATTTAGAAGATGCGGCCGAAGTTCATCAAAAACAATGTTTCGTTCGTCTTGAGACCCGTATTTGACACAAGTCTAATTGAAAAGAAGAATTAAAATACAAAGCAGACAATTTTCATAGTGCCAATTTGTAAAATTATAGTATGGGATAATTAAATACAGCGCACAAGAAACATTGCTATTTACAAATGAAGCACCTAGATGATTATTTTGAACTATGAAACTGATACATTTACACGTGCCGTGATCAAACCATTGCGACTTTGATAAAAGTGAAAAACATGGGTTGGGGTTTTATCATGACCATTGATATTTGAGAGAGAATTTGAAAAATGAATGAAAGACGGTGCTTGATTTGTAAATAGCAATGTTTTGGGTGGCCTATAAGAGACCGCCACTTATTTCACAAAATTACAAACCAAATCAGTATGAACTAGAATGAAACTTGCAAAAAAAAAAAGAAGATTGGGGCATTGACATACATAACATCCAATTCTTACGAATGTACATATCTCATGCCTAAACTTTTATATTTACACGCATAGCACGCAACTCTTCGATATCACATAAAAAAGCACTAATACCACTTTTTAAAAGTGAAATACAACTTCCCATGCAAGATTTAAAGCACCAAGGTGTTGTACAAATAAATATGAAAGTTTATATGTGAGATGTGTAAATGCATAAGAATTGAGTGCAACGTATGTACATTTCCCAAAAATATAATAATAACAAATTCTCACTTGAAGCACCCGTGCAGAGACATGGGAACTGGCAACTTCCAAAAGCTTTCCGGACATCTTCTGAAGAGCTTCACTTACGAACCTAAACAATGCAGATTATTAATCGAAAATTTGAGGTAACAATGAGTGAAGTAAAAAACCTACTTTGATCGCTCCTCTTTTCCAATGCTATAGCATCTCATCTTTTCCCACAGTGAAGCTAATTCCTATAGCACATAAATGAAGTAACAAAAACCTTTTAGCATATCTTACGCCCTTAGAACAAATAAATAATCTTTGAAGACACATTTAAAGTTTGAAATTAACATTATAAATGAAAAAATTTCTTTACCCCATTAAATTAATGGGTATTTACATGCATGGCACACAATTCTAATATATTTACATATCTCTCTCCTAAATTTTTCATATTTACACACATAACACTAAAATCTTTAATATCATATAAAAAATAGCACAACTGACCCATTTTAAAAGTGAAAAAAACCTTGTCATGAATAGGTTTAAAACACCAAAGTGATGTAAATATGAAAGTTTAGGTGTGAGATATGCAAATATATAAGAATGGTATGCAGGGTATGTAAATTTCCCTATATCATATAGCCTCCTTAGCAAATCAAAAATGCATTCATTGATAACTACAAGCATGAAAGAAGTAATAAAGATTAACAAAACAAAAAAAGAAAATTAATATATTTGAAGTAAACCAATCTAATTATATTGTTTCCATACTGCATGAATGATCTAAATTTACCAAAAAGTTTAAAGAAAGAAATTTTGACCAATTAATCATACTTTCTCAAGGGTGTAGTTGGGCTTTCTCTTTGTCTTTCTCTCTTCCGCCTTTGCCTACATGAAACCCATCAATTTTCAATTGAAACGCATTCTGCGATTCAGAAATTGAAAAAAAAAAACGATTCTTGAATGGAAACAAGTCATTCAAATCAAAATCACATATCTTCCAAACAAAATAGTATGCAAAAAACAATACCTTGGCCGCCAGGCGACGCTCTTTCGGAGTTTTGGCTTCCTTCTCAGGAACTGCGACGTCCTTTTCAGAGGGCTTCAAGTGTTCAGCTCTAGCAATCTTATTGGAAGGTGTAATCCTTGAGGCTTTTGGTTTTTGGAAGAACCTGGGCTTCAATCCTACCTTCGCCGCGGCGGGATCCCGCTTCCTTTTCTTCGAACTGCCGAGTTCGCCTGTGGAATCCATGGCTGCTCCCAGTGCAGGCTCAGCTTTCGCGGTTTGGTTTGGCTTCGCAGTCTTATTCTTCAGAGGCCTCGCTTTCACCTTCTTCTTGAAATTTTTCGCCTCCGGCCCCTTTGTTTGATTGGAGATCCTGGGTTTCGAACCTCCCTTCGCCGGGGAGGACTCTCGCATCCTTTTCTTGGAAGCACCGAGCTTGCTCGCAGCAGCCATTAGTGTTCCAACGGCGGAGCTCGAAGCTGCTGTTCGCCTCTCTCTTGCTCTCTCGTCTGTTTCGGTTCGGAATTCTGCTTCAGCGTTGGGTTTTCCTTCGTAGGGTTTTTTCAATTTTGCTCGAAAGGGAAACTTCACAGAATATATATTTAAATTTATAATTAAATTTATAAGATTAATTCATAACACTTTGTGTGGTATCGTGATTAGTTTTCTTTTGCATATATTTGATCTAGGTTCGAATCCAACATTTTAAATTTATTTTTTTCAATTTAATTTTAACAAGTCAATTTCGAGCCGAACAAGAACACGAATATTTAAATCGAGTCTAACACGAACACACTGTTGTGAGCCAATTTCGAACACGAATAATTTTGAACGAGTCGAACACGAGCCTAGCCTGAGCTCGTTCAAGCTCGGCTCGTTTACAACCCTAATTAAAATAAATTAAGAAAATTGAATTTTTATTCAAAAAATTACCGTTATTATTATAATTTTATCTTATTTTAAAAAGATTTGATGGCAACTTTCTGGCAGCTATCAGACTTGTCGTAACTTTTTTATAAAACAAGCAAAACACAAGTTTGTCAGATACCTAAAAGAGTCATGTGAACCGCACCTATTGCATTATTGTTCCAAACACAAAATTAATGATAATTAATTAAAAAAAATAATATTTAATGGTCAGAATGTTCTTAGAACATGAATTCCTTAGTTAGAGATTAGCTCTATATGAATTCATTCTCTAGCCATGCACTAAAAAAGTATTTGTTAAATGTCTTCTAAATTTAATGTTTGTTATTTTAATTAAATTTTTTTTTTATAAAATATCATGTAAAAATTTAAAATTACATTTATTAATTTTATATGATACTTCATAAAATATTACACACACACATGTATAAATATAAATAATACGATAATTTGCAAGCGTAGCAACACAAGTTCTGTGAATTAAAGTACCTCGCATAAATACTCTGTTGTATCACATTCGTTGTTCGGATTCTAGACGTAATATTTTCTCCTATCTCAGAATATAAGCCACCTAGATGATTAAGATGAATTAGGGCTAAGCTCTAGACAAAAATTTTAGCCATTTTAGTCCTCTAATTTAGGTTTTTGCTTGGAATTTATCGTCTTAAGTTAGCCTAATGTCACCTGACAGACAATAATCTGCTCTGATACCATTTGACACATCCCAAAAGAGCTTTTATGGGTGGTGGACAGCCCAGGACTTAAATACTCTTTTTCGGCCCTACACCTACCCAATGTGAAACTTTTTATCCGTGACACTAAGTTCTAACATTTTGCTTATGTGTTCTTTGTCTTATGTAGAACATTTTATCCTTTGATATTTACGTCCAAGGCACACAATTCTTGTTTATTTACATATATGACTCCTAAAATTTGATATTTGCACTTATAGCACCATGCTTCTATAAAAATATGAACAAAAAGGTGTATTATAGTATTATAAATATAGTGATGGTTATATGTTTTATATGATGTTAAAGATTTGAGCTTTATGAATGTTTAGGTATTAAATATATGAGTGCATAACAATTGTGTGGTACATATGTAAATGTCCCTTAAAATTTTTAAAAAAGAAAGTTAACTAATTTATTACACAATATATCATAATATAAAACAATTGTTGAGAAATTTGGGCGAAGAAAAACATGAATCGACACAAATCCAGAAGAACACCAAGAATTAACGAGGTTCGGCAAAGAGGCCTACGTCATCAGGAGCAGAGTGACAGTTTTTCCACTAATACAGAAAAAGAGTACAGGATACAGAATATAATAACATAGGATCATAAAGAGACTTATTTATAACCCTAAAAAGATCGAAAAGAAAACATTGAGTACAATATGTAATTTATCAAATTATCCATGTAACGCACCCCCAACCCACAAAAAGAAACTCCCCTGATTTGGACATAATATTCCGCTCCGCTCCGCTACAAATATATTTCCTTGATTATTCGATATTATTAATATTATTATCTAATAACATATTTATATATATTTGACTTTTATATCTAATTGCATTATTTAGTAATTTAGTTAAAATAAATTAAAATACATCCTGAAACTTCATATTTTTATTTTCCATTTTAATTAGGAAAATCATAATATCCTTAATTACACATCTGACCTTATGAGCTTCGCTATTCACGCTTACTCCATTGCCCGAAATTTCTGTGGAGCCCGTCCAAGTTACAGAAGATAACACGTTTAAATATCAGGGCATTTACATGCATGTTATTTGATATATATATATATATATCTAGCACTTAAATTTCAATTTTTACACATTTATGGATGAAAATAGTTCATATTTCTACATTAATTGTACTCATAACTTTATAAATAAAGTCTCACTCCTCTCGTGAGATAAGAGATTGAGGCGACGTCTCGAAAATAAAATTTAGTTTGGTTATAGTAAACGAAGACGCAAGAACAAAGTTTCGCTGGTGAAGCAGCGGTAAAAGAATATTCTCGCAAAGTTTTTTTCACGAGAACAACAAGTCTCCTCTGGTTCTATAAATGAAGCTTTTTAAGAGAAATTTGTCGAACAGTGACGCTAATTCAAACGAAACCTTAGTTGTGTGTTATTGTTTGCTAGTTTAAACTATGGTTAAGTCGTTGTTTCTCAACTCTTGTTTTAGTTTATTTATTTATTTATTTATTTATTATTTTTTATGTTACAATTGGTGTTACCTTGTACTTCTTTTTTATTATATAAAGTTGGGCGTGACACTCATTCTTTCCTCCTCAATGTCAGGGTTCGCAGGTACGCCCGGTGCACACAATATTCGCTCAGTATTTACATATAAGACGTTAAACCTTTTTTTTTATTTAAACACAATACACTCATTTTTTTGAGAAAATATTAGGTCAGAACTCCAGATACAACGGGAGTCCTATAGACCAAGTATGTATTATGCGATGCCTTGTAGCTCTTCTTCGTCTTTTTTGAATATGTTGTCAACCCAGCAGCACCCCAACCTATCTTATTATTTCATTGGATGATACGAGCAATGAAGTAATCAATTCCAGTCTCTCTCCCAATTTCTGAAAAATTTTAAATTGGTAATATTTAAAAAGAAAAAAAAGTTCACGCTATTTCTACTGTGCGAACATTGCGGAAGGCCCAAATTTTTTTTTTTATTTGAAAGAGTTTGAACGTTTGAAAGAAGGAATGATGATGGCTCAAGTTAAATATTAATAAAAAATAATAAATAATAAATAATTTCAATACACTAATTGTTATGGCATGGTTCATAATCATATAGAGACAAACGCCAGAACAAAGCGGAGCAGAGCGGAGTGAAGTAGAGGAATATGTCCAAATCGGGAAGTTACGTTATGTGGTTTAGGGGGTGCTGGGTCAACGCCCCGCTATACGGTACATGAGTAATTTGGTAATTACATATTGTACTGTAAGGTTTACTCTAGGATTATCAATAGACATGTTTGTAATTTAGGTCTTTGAGAGAGAGACAGAGTTGAATATTATATTTTGTATTCTTTTCTGAATATTGAAAAGGAAGTCGCTGCTCTGCTCCTGATGATGTAGGCAACTTTGTCGAACCTCGTTAAATTGCTGTGTGTTCTTCTGAATTTGCGTCGATTCTTATTTTTCTTCGTTATAATTTCTCAACGCTAATTTATAAAAAAAAAATTTTTCTTGTGAGGAAGCCACGCATGACGTGCATGCTTTTATTTTATTTTTTCAAAATTGGGGTGTCTTATAATAATATTAATATGTAATATTTAACCCATTAAATATTATTTGGAGAAAATAAATTCCCATGAGTCTTCTAGTCGTGTAAAGTCAGTGCAAGACTGAGGATTTTTTATTTATTTTTTTTTTTTTTTTGCAAATTTAAGGAAAAGAAGAAGAAGAACAAGTTCTTTAATGGTAGTTTCATTGATTAGGTTGAGAAGATCATAGGTATGATTCGTTCATTAAATAAATGTGTTGTATATGAATAATTTTTCTGAGTTTGATTTATGAAAATAATTTCGTTTGACTGTTTGTGTTCAGCTCATTTTGGATCAAGTATGAATCATTCGGACTAATTTCAGATCACATATGAACTGAAACGAACTAATGAATTTGAATCGAGCCAGACAGTAGTATGCTATTCACGAGTCATTTCCAATATAAATTGTTGCATGCACTTTTAAACATGTTCCAATGCAAAACCCATGATGAAACAAGACAAGAAAAAATATTCATGTGATTTTTTGTGGATGACACTTTTGTTCAACTTTTAAAACCATCCAATAACATATATATATATATATATATA
>JXCR01142692.1:209780-219935 GCA_002079205.1 Phalaenopsis hybrid cultivar
AAACACCTAAACCTGGTTTTGTTTTTTTTACATTTATACCATCAAAATCTTTCATATCACATAAGAAATACCACCGTTTTGACTTCTAAAAAGGGAAATCTACCTTTTTAATGCATAGGTAAGGTGTTATGTTGAAATTAAGTTTTGATGTTAGATATGTAAATTCATAGGATTTTAGCGGTATGTATGTAAATCTTCCTAACTCTGTCTCACGGAGAAATTCTCTGGAAGCCAACTCCATTGCAAAGTTAGATGGTTTGGAAGATCATCTTCCTACTCTTAACCAGGGATATATGTTGGCAGACTGTTGACGAAATCCTGTTAACTCGATGAGCCACATATATCTTTAAAGGCCCCTAGATGCAAACTACAGAGAGTAAAAATGCAATTTTCACTTTATAGTGGCGAGTTTAAAAACTTTTTTTCATATGATACAAGATGTGTTTTCAGCATTATAATAACTTTAGCACTTGAAAAAATGTTCTTTAAGGGCTTTTACAATTTATAATTCAGCGAACAATCAATACGGAAGGTCGAACAAGCAAGCGAGCTTTACTTTCAATATTTTATGAGTTAAACAATAAGATGCATGAAAATACTATTTTTATTTTGCTTGAAAATTTCAATGTACAATGCCACTTGCTCTACTTACCCGAAGTAGTTATCTTTTGGGAAATTTACGTGCATACCAGACAATTGTTATATAAAAGTTTGATTTTTACACTTATAACTCCTTGGTCTCATAGATCTGTGAACGTAAAGATGTATTTTATCTTTATTGATATTTTTGATGTGATGTTAAAGAATTAAGTGGTATGCTTGTAAATATGAATGTTCAGGCGCTAGGTATGTAAATACATAAGAATTGTGTGGTATGTATGTAAATGTCCCATGATTAATATGCATGTTTCTCTTTCATAAAAAAGGAGCTTCATAATAAGATAAGGGAGAGGTTCATGTGTGTTGCTTCTGCAAATAGAAGGCTAGATGTTTGTTTGGTGATTATGATATCTAAAAACGAAGCTGGCAAATTAGGTTACCATTAGGATTTTGGTACCAACATGCTTTAGCTAAGCTACTTTGATATGTTGAAATTTTCATGTTTATTTTTTTATTTATAAAATTAACCTTAAAAAATTACATGTTCATAACTATTATGTTTTTTTTTTCTTTTCTTCCGAAGCAGAAGTATTAGCTAATGATGTGGGACTTTTTGCGCAACATGCTGGTCGGAAATCCATTAACATGGAGGATGTCATCTTATCTGGTGAGGTACAATCATAGTTCATTAGGGGCATTTACGTACATACCACCCCCAATTCCTATGTGTTTATATATCTAACACGTAGATTTTACTTGTTATATTTATACAGCCCATATCTTGCATATTATATAAAAAATACAAATTTGAAATGCGACTTCTCATGCATAGTTAAGATGTTATGTATGCAAAAATTGAAGTTTAGGTGCTAGATATGTTAACACATGGGAATTGAGTGGTATCTATGCAAATTTTCGAAAAATACCATCATCTTAACTTTTCAAAAGTTAATACAACTTGTCATGCATAAGTAAGATGTTATATATGTAAAAATTGAAGTTTAGGTGTTAGATATGTAAACACATAGGAATTGAGTGATGTGTATGCAAATCTTCCAAAACATTAATGTCATATTGTGTAATGTTTTAAGGGTGTTAAATCATTTTATCTGAATTTTTTTATTTTCCAGCACATAGGAATGAACACTTGCTTGGTTTGTTGAGGTCATTCTCAAATGACCTGAAAGGCAAAGAGCAGAAGATTGGCAAGACGAGGAAGAGGCCTTTAAAGGAGGGAACCTTAAGTTAATTGTGTCCCACTCATGTTTTTATTGATAACATATCACTATTTTATGATCTCCACATTTTTGTTTTTCTTGTTAATGTAGTAATTACTTCTATAATTCAAATGTTCTTGATCGGATCCCCTGCGGATCAAGTCTTTATGAACAACGTCATCAATCAGAATGAATCAAGAAATCCTTTGAAATGTATTTTTTTCCTTGAAAGGTGAATCAAGATATCCCAGGTTACAACCGAGTCACATATTAGGAGTCAAGTAATTCAGAGGACGAACGAATCAGAACTCAAACATTAATCGAGTGATTGACCCGAAAGATGGGCGAACAAAAAAACAAGACAAAGTTAGAGTAGTTGTTTGGAAAAAGATGACCATAGACCTGTTGATACTATGATTTGATCGACTCAGGTATCACTTAAGAAAAAGTTAGCCTATAGGAAAGTGAAGCATCGAATAACTGTCGAGTGCAAAGGAAGAAGCTGGCCGATAAGGAGTTAGTCGATTAAAAAACAATAGGGGCGTAATTGCTTTTTTACAATATCTTTAGTTCCCTGTATAAATAGAGGAATGTTAAATGTGAATGGGGACCACATAAACTAAAAAAAAGTATCTAATTTATTTATCTCTAGCACTATTTTTAGATATGATTCACAAAAAAATATTGGTTCAACATCCTTAATGTTGCGGTGACGTGGATCATGATTAAAAACAATAGGACTATTCATCGTCAATAAGCGAGTTGTCCTGCTCTGGGAGCTTATAAGTTGAGGACATATACAAGAAAAAAAGTGCCTCGCACGTGTAGTGGTCGCGACTTGAAGATTTTCCACCCTTAACAAGTTATGTACTCTTATTCTATTTTTTTCTTTGGTTTTTTTGGAATATAACTTATCTCGACCATGCTGCTAAAACAATGGTATCCACAATATGAAAACTTATTTTCTACGAAATTTCAGCAACAAACAAGTGCTTTTACTCATTTTTTATACACGTGCTTCACAAATCAACATGAGTCGAAAGACTCAAATAATTGGCTCGACAAGAAAACAACCATTGTCGGACGACTAATTACATGATTGGGGGAACTCGACTTGCGAACAATATGATTCGAGGAATCATGAATATCGTGTACGAGCGATCTAAAGGGAGCTCATCGCCACTCGACTGTGCTTGATTATCTTATTAGATCTCGACCAGCATTAATTACTCGTTTATCTCCTAGTTGCCCCCATATTATCATTTATTTGAATTGGCTCTCAATCAATGTCAATCATACGACTATTTGCATATTTGTCTTACAATGCCCAAGCACCAAAGAGCCCCTCCGCCCCTCGTGTTCATAAACAAGTAAAGCCCGGACGACTAGATTCCTCCCTTTGCAATGTAACATTTCACATTGAGTACATACAAATCATCCAAAAGGCGAGTCTAAACAGATACCTCCACAAAGAACCCCCCTTATAAGCCAATGATTTAACCGAAGAGGCGAAATCAAGCGCATGGGCATTTTAAGATTTGGGTCGGGCATCAGAGTATCATCATGCAAGGCATGAGCATTTCTCCCCATGACACAGTCACAAGTTCTGGACATCTTTAGGCTGCTCTGTATCACAGAGTTGTCAAGAAACCCACAAGATATGTTAACACATGGGAATTGAGTGGGATCTATGCATATTTTCCAAAAATGCCATAATTTTAACTTTTCAAAAGTGAATACAACTTCTCATGCATATGTAAGATGTTATATATGTAGTTTACGTGTTAGATATGTTAACACATAGGAATTGAGTGGTATGTATGCAAACCTTCCAAAACATTAATGTCATATTGTGTAATTTTTTTAAGGTTATTAAATCATTTTATATGATTTTTTTTTTCAGCACATAGGAAGGAACACTTGCTTGGCTTGTTGAGGTCATTCTCTCATGATCTTAAAGGCAAAGAGCCGAAGATTGGCAAGATGAGGAAGAGGCCTGTATAGGAAGGCACAATAGCCTTAAGTTAATTGTGTCCCACTCATGTTTTTTTTTGATAACATATCACTATTTTATTAGCCCGCATTTTTTGTTTTTCTTGTTAATGTACTGATTACTTTTATAATTCAAATGCCTTTGATCGGATCCCCGCGGATTGAGTGGTTATGAATAGAGTCATCAATCAGAATGAATTAAGAAATCTCTTGAAAGGTAATTTTTTTCCTTGAAAGGTGAATCAAGATATCCTAGGGACAGATTCCGACCGAGCTACCTACTAGGAGTCAACTAACTCAGAAGAAGAACAGATCAAAACACAAACATTAATCGAGTGATCGATCCAAAAGATGGACGAACAAAAAAGCCGAACAAAGTCAAAGTTGCTACACGTGAAAAGACAACCAGAGACCTACTGATACTATGAGTTGATCGACTCAGGTATCACTCAGGAAAATGTCAGCCTGCAGGAAAGCAAAGCATCAGATAACTGTTGAGGACACAAAAAGGAGCTGACCGATAAGGAGTTAGTCGATTAAAAGACAATAGGTGTAATTGTCATTTTACTATATATTTAGCCCCATATATAAATAGAGTAATGTTAAATGTAGAGGGGACCGTGAGAACTATAAAGAAAGTATCTAATTTCTTTCTCTCTGTAGCACTATTCTTTGGGTATAATTCACAAAGAAATCTTGGTTCAACATTCTGAAATTTGCAGTGAATGTGAATTATGACACAAACAAGAAGAAGAGTAACTCATGGAGAATAAACAACATAGACAAGACTGCCCATCGTCAATAAGCGAGATGACCTTGCCCTGGGAGCTTATAAGTTGAGGACTTATACAGGAAAAAAAGTGCCTCACACATGTAGTGGGTACGCCCTGACGATCTAGCATAGTGATACGGCCCGTACACAAGTATTCGCTTTATTTACACTATTTGTTACTAATTGATAGTGGTGAACCAGAGTGCTTTGAGGAAGACACTCCAGTTGAAGCTTCAAGGGAGTGGGAGCTCGCCATGGATGAGGAAATACTATCTTCGGAGTCAAATCATACATGAGATTTGATAGTATTACCAAATGATAAAAGTGCACTACACAACAAGCGTGGGCCTACATGCTGAAAGAGGAGTTAGATGATAACAAGTGCTATAAGGTAAGAATTGTTGTGAAGGGTTTCCAACAGAGATGAGTGGATTACATAGTGATCTTCTCCCAAGTGCTGAAGATGACGACTGTCAGGGTTGTACTGAGTTTGGTAGTAGAAGAAGATCTATATCTAGAGTAGATGGATATAAAAACAACTTTCTTGCATGGAAATCAGAAGGAAGAGCTATACATGGTGCAACCACAAGATTACAAGGTTTCAGGCAAAGAATGTTTGGTTTGTAGATTGATGAAGAAACTTTATGGTTTGAAGCTGAACCTGAGACAGTGGTACAAAAACTTTGACAGGTTCATGTCAGATAATTGGCACTTGAAGTGTCAGACAGCCCATTGTTGCTTCATCAAACACTTCAGTAATTGTTATATTCAGCTTCTTTTGTATGTTGATTACACGTTGATTGCGGGGGTAGATATGAAGAAAATCAGGGAGATAGGAGTGCAGGAACACTGAAGTTGTTTTAGAGAGACTATGTTTAAAAGATCCTATAGAGGTTCAAAATGAGTGAGAAGAAACCAGTTAGCTTCCTTTAAGTATTCACTTCAAACTATCTAAGGAGCTATCACCTAACTTTGAAGTAGAGCAAACATAGATGGAGAGAACTCTGTATACTTCAACAGTTGAAAGTTTGATATATGCGATGATTTGTACCAGGCCAGATAATGCATATGTAGTTGGAGTAGTCAATAGGTACATGGGCAATCTAGGCAGCCATCATTGGGAGGCGGTAAAGCGGATTATTGGGTATTTGAGGGAAACAATCAACATGACACCTTATTATGGAAGTGCATGGATCAATCTACATGGATTTGTAGATTCATATTTGACAGAATATGTGAATAGTAGAAGAAGTACAATAGGTTATATCTTTACATTGGGGAACATAATGGTGAGTTGGATTTCGAGGTTGTAAAAGATTGTTGCACTTTTAAATATGGAGGAAAAATATATTGCTATTGCTGAGGCTAATAAAGAGATGATTTGACTACAGAGTTTCATCATATTATTGGGCAATGAGCAGATGATTGAAAAACTCTGTTGTGACATTATGAGTGCGATTTATCTTTCTAAAAATGTTACTTTTCATGCCAGGACGAAATATATCTAGTTTAGGTATCATGTTGTTCGATCTCTTCTAAAAGTTGAGCAGTTATTTCTGGAAAAGATACACACAGCTGAGAATCCTGTGAAGATGTTGACGAAGGTCGTGACTGTAGAGAAACTGAAACTTCGCTGGGCATCAGTTGGGTTTCATGAAGGTTGAAACCAGGGGTGAGCCACACCACGGTACATGACTATGAAGGTGATTTAGATAGAGATGCAGGTGTAGAGGATTGGTGCCTGGTGCTATCGTTTCCAAGTATGAGATTGTTAGGTGTGGAGTTGGAGCACTTCAGTCGAGCACCTGACACATATGCGACGAGTTGTGGGTGCCTATGCACCCACTTGAGTGTTGTTCGATCAGCAAAGAGCATGGCGTATGCGCCAGCCCATGGATGCATATGCAACCACTTTTGACATTGGCGATGCTTTGATACAAAGAGGCTGACACATAAACTTATGCACCCAATTCAGACGCACGACTGATGCTTTGGCGCTTATACCTTAAGTCCGGGCGCCTATGCACCAGGTGCAGTTGGCTCTCAATCTTTCAGTTTTAAGTTCGATTTTAAGCGGTGTTGGTGTTGTAAGGTGTATCTTCCCTCAACGTTCTTCGACGAGCATCCTGGTGAAGGTGAGAAGGGTCGAAGAGGTGGATTTCGGTAATTCAGCGTGATTTTTGTGTCGGATTGTGGAGCGTGTCTTATAAGTTTTATTGTATGCAAATAGGATAATGGTGAAATTTCTTTGTAAAAATTTTCTGAATTTTATAGTGAAATATTTGGTGGTTTGATTCCATGATTTTTTTTTCAATTCTCAGGTTTTTCCACGTAAGATTCTCGTATGCTTTTCTGGTTGTTTTTATTGTGCTTCTGTTTATAGCTTTTGTTTCAGTTTTCTCAAATCATTTGCAATTTTTTTATTCCGTGGTGTAGGTTAGTTTCTAGTTGATCCTCATTTTCAGGAAAGTTGTGAATTGTTCTTGGAATTTCCTATCAATATGTTCAGAAGGCAAATCTATAGTTAAAAAGTTATGTTGGCCATTTGATTTTCTTACTAAGAGCAAAGATAAATGTCATCACGAGACAATTGAATTCAACATCACTTGCGTCGGGACGAACCCGAGTCGAGTTAAAGGTGTCGCAACTGTTTACATATTGTAAGTTAGCGGTTCAGCCAGAATTAAAACAATATTCTCCGGTCCAGCCATTCTCCATCTACATCACCCAAAACATTTATATCACAACACCTTTTCATGCATATATGGTGGTATGTAAAATAAAATTTCAGGTTTTAGATATGTAAATACATAAGAACCAAGTGGTATATACATAAATCTTTCAATAAATTATTGTCCTTGAACTTTAACAACAGCAAGATAACTCAATTGAGGATGTCAATAGTCATAGATGCACCACAATTTTGTAGATGCATAAAGTAAAAAGTCTAGTATTGGTTAATCACTAGATAAATTTGATTAATAAAATAATGAAATAATTATAGCTAGATATTGTTAGACCAAGAGAGAAGAATAAAGAAAGCTGTAAATGAGAATTTAGTTAATGTGAAATTTGTGCATCGAAGACATGGCTGCTCTTTACATTAATCTCGGTAATTATGGTAGCAACTCCTTTTAATACGTAATTAGGAATTTACATACATGGCATTCAATTCTTATGTGTTTACATATCTGATTCTTAAAGCTCAAATTTTACATATATGCCACTTACATATGCATGAAAAGGTGTACTCCACTTCTTAGAAATTAAATTAATTGTATTTTTGATGTGATATTAGAGATTTGGTGTAAGAGGTAAACTTTCGGGTATGTATGTAAATTCACCTATATAGTATTAGAAAATAATGCAATTGTGATGCTTATATCCATGCATATGAACCTCCTAAAGCATGTTTTATGTGAATAAAATATGTATTCATTGCAAGTATGTTCATCTATAGTACATGCACAAATGAGAAGGCAGATAAACATACAATTATGTACTATAGATCTTACATATTTAAACAAAATAACACTCAATTAAATCAACAAATGATTAGTGATCCCAGATCTATTTAAATGAAACCCTAAAATTGTTGTATGCATCAAATGAATCAACCATATAATGACCAGCTCTTCCAACCAATGCCTTCTTCATCATAGATCACTTTTGTTTTTAGGGTTTTTCTTCTTCTTTTTCTTTTTCTTTTTCTTTACTCGTGCGTCGGCGCCTTTAAGTTTAGAGGCTGCGTCGGTGCCTTCGGGCTGCGGGAAGCCATCACGATTGGTCTGAGTGGACCAAATAGGTTCACCATTCCCTTTAGAGATGACACAATTACCATCTGTCTGGAGCTCAAAAACATACTTGTATGAGACTTTATCCTTGGGTCTACTCCTCCATACAACTTTCCCGTCAACGCCCCAGTCAGAATAAATGACCAGTTGTCCGTTACGCTGCAGCTCCATGATGCAGTGTCTCCCCCAGGGTCTGGTGGTGTTGGACTCCCATAGTTTCTTCCTTCCGACGTGCAGGGCGGCCGTACAATCTGCATGGATTTTGAATGTATAGTGAAGATTGTGCGGTGATGAAACTCTCAGGGGTCTGCTCAATGGCGTCATGACCTCTCCTACACGCAGTTTGCTTCTAGCAGAGATGGCAGGGAGGAGGAGGAGGAAGACGAGGAGTCTATGTTGCAGAGCTGAAGGGAAGGCCATGGAGATTAAGGTATGCTTTATTGTGGTGTAATTTACTAAGCTATATATGTATATATATATTGCATGCATGTAAGATGTTTCTAAGAGTTTTACATATCAAACACCTAAACTTTCATATTTGCATCTATAACAACCAAGCTTCGTAGCTTTTTAAATGTGTAAATAACAAACCTAGGGTGTTACATATGTAATTATATGTGAATCGAGATGCATATAGACAAATTAAGCAAAACTATGTCAACAAGTCAGACAAATAATGATTTTGTCTTATTTCAAGTCCTTTTTGTAGCATTACAGGTTAAATGAGTTTTTAAGTGGAAGTGGACTTGATGTGGGATAATTAAGCTTGGGGTATTTACATACATACCGCCCAATTTCTATTTATTTGCATATCTAGCACCAAAACTTTTTATTTTCATACCTGCCAAATCTTTCGTGTAACATAGGTAAGTATTCCGACTTGGTTGTAAATGATTATGTTATGTTAGCACGTCAAACAACTACAATAATGTAATTATGTCAATGTCAACGTTGAAACATTAAAACAATTGCAATAATATATTTACAGGTTATAGGGGCTTTAATATTTTATATGATGACAGCATTGATCCCAGTAATTAGCATTCTTATTCAAAAGGCAATGTTGAAATATTAAAACAAAGTTATCACACATAATTAAAGGATTATGATGAAAATTAGATAATAATCGTATTCTAAATTAGTTTTTAATTAACATTACAATAATATAATTATGTCAATAAATTATTATCGCTTTTCCTTTATTTTTTTTTACAACAGACTAAATCATGTTGCTTGAAAGGTAGACTAAACCTTGTTCCAGTAAATAGCAATTTTAAGGGCTTTAATTTGCACTCTTGCCGGTTCTTCTTCTTCTTCTTCTTCTCCTCTCTCTCTCTCTCTCTCTCTCTCTCTCTCTCTCTCTCTCTCTATATGATTTATGAATAACTGTGAGTTGATTTCATGCCTTGATTTATGTATTAGCTTTTATTTTTTTAAAAGATTGTTTGCTTTACGGCTGTAAACGAGCCGAGCTTGAGCGAGCTCAGGCTTTGCTCGTGTTCGGCTCGTTCGAAATAGCTCGTGTTCAAAATCGACTCGTGTTCGAAATTGGTCGTGAACAGTGTGTTCGTGTTCGTCTCGATTTAAATATTCGTGTTCGTGTTCGGCTCGAAATTGACTCAGAAAAATTAAATTGAAAAAAATAAATGTAAAGTGTGGGATTCGAACTTGAACCAAATATATACAAAAGAAGGTACTAACCACATTACCACACGACTTGTTATGATTTAAACTTAGATATAAATATATATAATATATTATTATATAAATAATTATATAT
>JXCR01142694.1:4271-17238 GCA_002079205.1 Phalaenopsis hybrid cultivar
ATATATATATATATAGTATTGTGTCAAATAGGAGCAATTTAATTATTTACCCTCTTTCAAGTGCATAAAAAACCTTGATTAATCCAGAGTTTGATCCCTAATTCCATTATTAGGTTGGGAGGATACTGACTCTCACTCCAAAGCTCTCACTTCTCCCTTGCCTGAGAGCTAACAATCTCGCATTAGTTTCCAATCAACTAGACCAAATTGGGGATTTTAATCTATCACCTTAAAATCTCCAATTCTACATCCAACAAAGTGTATTTCCCTGTTTATTTGCACTTAACTCCATGGATAACATCCTCACCCATGAAATTGAATGTGACTCTCACAATGTTGTAGAAATTATAACCCTCCTGGATCATATATTTCTCAACACATTTTAACATTTCAATTGGCCAGATCAAAAAGTAAATGATGATCAGAGTTCAAATCATCACAAATGTTTGACATTTAAAACCATATAAAATAAAATCAATTCTTCACAAAACCATATCTCAGAGTAGGGAGAAGGATAAAGAAGACTACTCAAAATTCATGAGAAGAATATAACAAAACAAGAATTTCATATATAAAAATAAGTTTACAAAACAAAGAAATAGAAGACAACTTATCTCACAATCATTTTGAAGCAAATCCCTAAAAGTTCTCTTTATGCACTTTGCCTCTTTATAAGTACTCTAAATTCTCTCTTAGAAGTTTAATGAAGAAGAAATCTCTTACTTTCCCTCTTCTCTTACAACCCTAGAAGAAAATCTCCAAGTCCTTCCATCTCTTTCTTACTCGCCTCTCTCTCTTACTCTCTCACGCTACACCGAACATCTTTATGCCCTAGACCTCCCTCTCTTTTATTAGAGGTCGCCTCCCTCAAAAAAAAATCAAAATTCCCTCCAAAATTCTATCCTCAATACTTTTGAATTCAAAAAGACATCTTCATTGATTCAAGAGACATATCCCTTCAATAGAAAACTTTCAAAAGTATCTAGATGCATTGAATCACTTCATGGGGCATTTGAAACATTTGGACCCTTCAAAATTCACACAAAATTTGTCCTGAACTGCCTTAATTCATCAAGTGTCGTTTTTGGTGCTTCAGGCACCAATCTTATGCTTAAGGTGCCAAGCTACTTAAGTCTGTACTGTTTTTGGGCTATGGCAGTTCAAACGGTGATTCTGGTGCTTCAGGCATCAGCTTTCTGTATAATGGCACTTCAGGCGCCAAGTTTGGTGCTTCGGGTGCCAAATCTGGTGCTTTAGGTGCCAGCTCCATGTATAGTGGCACTTCAGGCGCCAATCTGGTGCTTCAGGCGCCAGAATAACAAAATTCGTTATTTTGGCTCCAAATTTAGTCCTTTTTGCTACTTTTGCTCCAAATTTAGTCCTTTTTGCTAATTTTGCTCCAAATGCCTAAAATTAATATACTTGCAACAAAAACATGAAAATACCCTTCTTTAAAGTGTAATATCACAAAAAATAGGCATAAAATGTATACTTAAAATAACATATTATTTTGGTGAGCAAAATCCCCCAAAATTAAATGTTACTTGTCTTTAAGTGACACTTTTACTACATAAAAAATTGACTTAGGATGGATATTAACGTATAAACTCCTGTAATTTAGTTTAATAAACAAAATAGTATAATTTAAGAAAATTTTTTAATAACTTAGATTAAAACTAAGTCTAAGAATACTTAGTGATCAAATTTAAGATTTCTGAATCTCTTTTCATTTTAAGAAGAATTGTAATTTGTTATATCAAGGATACTTAGAATATCCATATAAAATAGAACTTTATGAAAACTTTACTGGTAAGGACGTTAATACTCAAATACAAGTTTAGAAAATTTAATAAAGCATTTTCCTCAAGCTCATTCAAGTGAAGCCAATTTTTTATTAGGCATCTCCTCAAGTTTCTTCTCACATTTTTTTTTTAATTTTTATTTTTTATATATTCAATATCTTTTCAATCTTTTCTTTTCTTTTCTTTTTCAAGTGAGGATTACTATATCTGGACAGTCTTTAATAATTTTGAACTTCACTATCCTCTTCTTAAAGTTAAAACTTTTTAACTTTCTTCACTTTATAAATTCATATTAATTTTGATGATTTTTCATAAAGTCTCATTCTTTTCTCCTTACATGAAACTCTAAAATTCTTAATACTTCAAAAATACAATTTCCTTTACTTTAAATAGAAAGTCTTATCCTTTTATACCAAATATCTTTAACTTTGGAATTGACTTTTGTTATTAAAAACTTTTTCCTAAATTTACCATAATATTTACAAACATAAATATAGTCATTTAAAGTTAAACCCTAATATCCAAGGCCATGTTAAATTAATTTTAAAAATATAGTTAATTGAGGACAAATAAAATTTAGTTTGCTTCTTTTTAAAAGAAATTTTTCTTTCCCCCAAATTTAAGTTTTTAAGTAATTATAAATGTTCTGTACACAAATTTTATAGGTAAAAGAAAATAGCAAATGCATAAAAATAAAAACTAACCTGTAGTGGATTTCTAAATATGAAACTGAGCTCTGGTATAATGCAAGTGCTAACTTTAAAAAAATATATGCTTTAAAGCATTAAATGAAACACAACATATTTCAAAGGATTTGCTAAGAATTAAAAACATAAACAAAAACTAAAAATAACTAAAAATGCAGGAAAATAAAAAATCTACAATTTCTATTACAGTTAAGCCCACATTACAACATTAAAATAAAAGTTCCTACTACAACGTTTTTAAAGAAAAGAAATAACAAACATTCAAATTAACAAACAAACAAACAAACTCCTAAAATAAAATCAGTCTTCATCCTCTTCTCCTCCTCCTCCTCCTCCTCCTCCTCATCATCATCATCATCTTCTTCTTCTTCATGATCTGGCACATAAGGAGTAAAGCTGGGGCAAATTGAAAATTTTACATTATAATCACCCCTTAGATATCTATTCATGGCCCTCTTATATGATATATCATGTTGCACTCTCGTTTGCTTATATTCCTCATTATCTATTTGTTGTATCATAAGTTGCTCCATGATGTTCTCGAGTGAAGCAGATCTGGAAGTATATGGCCCTACAGCAGATGTTGAGGGTCTATCACTTCCTCAACTCCTCGATTCAATAAATGATTCAAATTTTTTGAACTGTATGTCTTCCAATTGGCTTTTGTGGCTGAAGCTTTTTTTCATTTCTATGAAACTCTACTCCTGATTGTTCACATAAAGTGAAAATCAGGGTAGGTCATCCCAAACCACTACCTGTAGCACTCCTGGCTATACTCCAAGCATGATGTATTATAAGAGCACCAACATCTACTGCCTTCATTTGTTGAAGGTAGAAATTTAGCACAGCTCTATCTTTTGTTACTTCACCCAGATGATTCGTTGGAAGCAATTTTGTAGAGATGAAGTAATGTCATACCTTTGATTGAAAAGTTATCATGGAAGTGGAGAAATTAACTTATTTTTCTTAACTTTCCATTCTCACCTTCCATCAATCAAAAAGGTAATTACTTCATCCAGTGATGAGTTAGTCATCACGAATGTATCATATTCACAATGAAATACCTTCCTCAATCCATAAAATGCATTGATCTTTTCTCTTGAAAATTCAACTTGCTTACCTCTCACGAAGATGTGATCATCTAAAGTAAATTGCAAGTTGGAATAGAACTCTTGAATCATTGGAACAATTACTACTGCAGTAGAGTAGCAGAATCTCTCCCCATTTTCAGCGATGATCAATCTCTAATCTCGCCACCCTAGTTAGCAAATGCACGTTCCTGGATCAATTTTCTCGAGCCCATTTGAGTGTTGTAACTATGTTGGGCTTTATAATTAACAAATCTTCTTACGTCAAAATCTCCTGTAGGCTTTCCACTTTTCGCTCGTGAAGCCATTTGAATTTCTTTGGAAATCCATATAAATTACAAAATAAAAAATCTAACTCTACAAGTAAGATTAATTGGTAAGAAATCTTTTACCATGAGTATTCTTAGAACTTCTTCAACAAATTCCCAAGTTTCAGATTTTCCTTAATGTAGGCTAAATCCATGATGAAAATAAAAAATTTCTAAGTTAAAGTAAAGCTCTTACCAAGAGAAGATCAAAATCTAAGATTCTTAGCCCTTGAAATCTTCTTAAATCCACGTAATGTCAAGCCCTAATTTGTGGTTTTAGAGGTAGGAGACGACTCAAGGAGTAAAAATGGAGTTCTACTGGACAATTTTGCGGTTTTAACCCATTTGGGAGTTTTTGGGAATTTGGCGACTCATGCACCAATGCCAATATTTTTCATATTTTATTTTTCCATGGAAATCTGCTAAGTACCACATTATGTCGACCTCTAAATAACTCAAATAAACTTTTATACTCATAATTAAACAATTTTCTAACACAAAACTTTCACAAACAACACAAAACTCACTTATATATATATAATCCATACTATTACAAACTGACAGTTTTCAAGCCAACAAATCTAATTTAGTGTCCAAAGAAAACCAAACATCCTAACACTGAAAACTAAGTATCAAATTACTCAACAACAAACACAAATAAAGTTCAAAAATGAAATTAAATGCAATCCAACATAACATCATAACTTAATTAAGCAATATTAAATAAGTGTTTCATGCATAAATTAAGTTCAAACATCTTCTTCGCTCTTGTTCTCTTGGATGTCTCCCATGGATTGGTAGTGTACGTACAAGTTGTAGAAAGTCGATAAAAAAATTTATCCGTCGAATCTTCCTCAATCCAAACATGTTTCATGAACATACGCACCAATCCATCTTCAATACGTCCAATATGTTCAAAATGTTCTTTCATCCTCTAATCTAGATGATCTAGCATTTTAAAAATATTCTCAATTGAATGTATAAGGTTTTGTACCTCTTTCTCTAGCTTCTTGATTGTTGACCTCATTTTTGGTTGAGGTCTAGTTTTCCCTCTTTTAGTAGCCTAGGGTCTAGCCATAGAACTTTTCTAATTGAATATTCCTAGAGGACTAGAAAATGAACCCTCACCAATAGAAATTCTAAACCCTTCTTTGCTCAACTTGAAGTTCCACATATTAGTCCTAACCTCTAGTACTTAATAGGTGGGGTCAGTATGGAGTAGCTCAAGGGAAGTCCCACATAGGATGGTTAGATCTTAGGACTAACCCTGGGTGATCTAGTTTTGGTGGGGCTAACTTGCACACACTACACTCTCTTACACACCCTGAACCCTAGGACCCCTTAGTTTGGTCTCCTGACTCCTTTTGGGAGGCTCATATGGATGACCATATACCCCTAGTCTTTGGATAAGAGGGTTAGAACCAGCATATTGAGCATCTAAAATGAGTTCTCACATGACTCCTATTGGTTTGGTATGACTTCATGGCTTGTTGGCCCATTTTGGCCCAACATCACCAAATTACCAAAATACCCCTACAACCCTAATTTTTGCTAAAAATCTCAAAATTATCCAAAATACTCAAATTTATCCAAATATCATCTCAAACCCCTCACCACTACTTAAATTTACCAAAATTTACCAAATTTCCAAAATACCCCAAAAAAATTGCCAACATTACCAAAATGCCCCCATGACCTAAAAATTCCAAAAATTCTAAAAAATTCCCAAAAATTCCAAAGTAATCCCAAATATTCCCAATTTCAAATTTTGATTATGAATTTGACCATATTTGACCAAATTTATCTAATTTGACCAAAAGCCCCAATTTGCCCTTAAAGACCCAAATGTCCCCAAATTAACCTCAATCTTGGCCCAATTGACTCCAATTTTACCCAATTTCAATTCCAAATCAAAATTCAATATACTCAATCCTGATATAAACAAAATACAAGCCCAATTTGATCCAATTTCAAGCTCAATTTTATTTAAATAAAAAAGAAGCCCAATTTTGTCCATATGCCCAAATCCACCATATTGGCCCACCAATTCAATTCAAAATAACTTGAAACTTTGCCAAATCCCTTATGTCATATTCCTACACCAAAATAAACATTCAATTGGACCAAATTTTAGCTCAAATTCAATTTCAATTTCAAAAGCCCAAGCCCACTACACTTAATTCCAAAAGCCCAAGTCCAAAGCCCACATTGTAATTTCATTTCTCCTCATCATTCATTCAATTAAAATCATTCCTAAAGTTTTAAATTCATGATAAAAATTTCCAAATCAAGTCTCTGGCCAAAATCCACCAAAAAATTTCATAAATTAAAAAATCCCTCTTCATGAAAGTTGACCAAGCCAAGGACAAGCCATGAAGCACTTCCAAACATAGGCAAGCCATGAGAGCCATGCCACATCATTAAGCTATTATTAGAAAGAGGCTAAAACAATTTTAAATATCATTAAGATCCCTACCATCCCATAAATCACTCTAACCCATGTTTAGCCAAATCTCGTTGGATAAAGACCTCACCATGATGATTAAGCTGAGCCGCCCGATTCTCCTCAGCACCCAAACGAGCCTTGAGGGGTGAACCCAGCCCCAAACCATGATTTGACCCAAATTAACCTAAAATGGCCATTTTTCCATACTATTTCAATCCCATACATTTACAAATGGCCAACTTCAATTGACTTCACCAAGATTAAGCCCTGACCTCCCTTGACTGGATGGTGAGACCTCCCTGGCCGGCCAGCCACCTTGGTGGCCAAAAAACCCAATTTCAAAAGCACCACCTAGGCCAAAACTCAAAATTAAACCATCCAAGCTGTCTCATACCATCCTAATTGGATTTTTACACCTTGTTTGCATCCACATAAGCAACTCAGGACACCCACCAATTGCCCCTAGTGGCCTCTCCAAGCCCCTCTATTTAAACCCCCTCCATGGCCAAAGGGGGAGAGCTTCAAAATCCTTGGGGAGACTCTGCCAAATTCTTTCCAAAGCTTTTTTGAGACCTCTTGAGCTTAACCCAACCATCCTTAGCCACCCAAATCCACTACTCGAGCTCAATTTTTGAGCCCAATTCCTAGGCCGAAACAGGACACTCCACAACAAGAGAAGAAGATCCCCCACAAAAGCCCCATCACCAGAGCACCCTAAGGTGGACTTTGATCAACCCCTTAATTCGGCCTTGGTCGAAATCATATCTAGGTGATTCACCACGGCTTGAGGCTCCATCCCTAAGCTCTTGTGACCCCCACGAAGCTTTTACAAGCATCCAATCGAGGCTTCCCCTCTTGGACCAAGGTATTGAAAGTTAACCCTGAGCTTCATTTGATTCTCCATGTGCATAAAGTTGATTTAAGTGTCGAGCAACCATATAGATGTGTTCTTCTAGTTAATACAAGCAATTTTTTTTTAAAAAGCACTTGATTTGGTTAATAATCGAGTGAGATATTAGCATTTGAAAATGGACGATTCTCAGATTAGCTTCTTTGAGGACGATGACCACGCGCCGTACAATTTTTTGTGTATTGCTTGGACGGTCCTGATTGCGCCGAATGGAGCTGCGGTTCGAAAAGAGCCGGTTGACTTTGCTGGAGACACCCAATTTTGGGGCGACATGCGTCTCCTCGACGTGTACGAGGATGACACGGATAAGTAGGAAATTTGGAGCTTTTTTTTCTATTTATTTAATTCCCATAACTTAAAAAATGCATAACTTTGTGTAGAAAAATCATAAAAATAAAATAAAAATACCCTGTTGTTCAGTGAAGAGAGGAGAGCAATGTGGAAATATTTTTAAGTTTATTTGATGCATGTATTATTTTTAATTAATTAAATAGTACTTTTCTTATTTTGATTCTCCATTTGCATAGAAATTTCACCATGACTTGATATTTAGGTCTTTGATTCCACATGTTATTAAGATTCTTTTCATGATTTTTTCAAGTTTATTGAAGATTTCTAAGTATATATATCTAATTTTTAAGTTAATGGTTCTTGTTTTAGTTTAAAAATTATAATAATTGAAATACTCATAAAAAAATACAAAACTTATTTTGGTAGGTTCACTGTAGTCAGAGGACCTTAGGAAAAATATAAACTTGATTTAACTCATCAAAAATAATCTTAATTATCACCAACCCTAAAAAATGAAATAAAATTAATTTGTAGTAATTATGAACGAAAATTGAAATAAAAACTATTCCACGCTATAATTTAATCTCATGGGAGCTCCTCATAAAAATTTCAAGTCAATTGGAGTTAATTTGGTCACTTCAATGTATTAATCAAGTGAAATGTCATTTTTGGCATTAAGATAATTATAATAATTAAAATATAATTCAAAAAATTACCAACGTTAGTTTTTGGAGCTCCTTATAACCATAGGAACCTAAGAAAAATGAAATTTAAATAAAAATAAACACTTCATTTTTAGCTAATTTTAAACCTTTAAATAATTAAAAAATCAATAAAAAATCATAAAAAAATCACAAAATTGTAAAAGCACACTAAAGTATCAAATTTGGATTCTTGATCACTTAGAACCAATTAAAATAAATTTTCCAACTTTCTAAGTCAAGATATTAATTTTAAAAGGCTTAAAAATGGATTTTCCCTAATTTTTCACTAAAATGATTCTAAGAATTAAAATATAAATAAAAAAATATGAAATTTATTTCTATGGGTTTCTTTGATTCAGAGTTATTTAATAAAAATATAAAACTTAATTTTCCATCTAAATATTATTTTATATTTAATTAATACTTAAAAAAACAAATAATTTTATTAATTAAATTAAACCTTTAAAAAACATGAAAATTGGTCCTCAAATCTAGGTAAACCTCCAATAATTTTCTTAAGGAAATATGTCTTATTTTGGTTGGTTTATTATATTTTCTTTGAAAATCCCTATTTTGCATTAAAAATAATTATAGAAATTAAATAAATTTGGAAAAATCACATTTTCTCCTCTGCTGTTTTAATTAACCCATGAGCGAGGTAACATAAAATCTTTAAGTCACTTGAGTCTAATTTCATGAATTATTGGGTGTTAAGGCCTTAGGGGCAAAAGTATAATTTTGAAATTTAGAGCTTAATCAATATTTAAGCTAATCAAAAGGGCTAAATGGGCAACAAGTGATCTTAAAATAACATGCCTTGATGATTGAAACATAAAGGGATAAGTGGTAGAAACCAACCTCACTTTGAATCTCATAAAGGATAAATTTTAAAATTTTCATATTAATGAAATTTGGAAGAATAATTAAATAAGAAGATATTAAAGTGAGGGGTTTGATTTTAGAAGATTATAACTCACTGATTTTAACCCCCAACTAATGGTTTTTGAGATAATTTATAATTCATGATAAGGATTAAGAATATAAATATTAAAAATCTTTTTTTGCAAATCTATCCTTAAATCTTAAGGGCTTAGTTGTGAACTAGGCTTAATCAAAATTTTGTTTAAAGAGGTTTAGAGAATCAATCATGCTTAATTTAAAACCTTTCAAAAACACTACAAGCCCATTCTTTAAAAAATCAAATTAACTAAATTCCTTAATTAAGTCAAGTTGCCCCTAAAAGGTCTTTACCTATTGACCAAAGAAAAATATGTTGAGATTTTCATACCTCTTTTATACTGTTTTTAATGATATTGCTCTTTAAAGAAAAGTATTTTTGATGTTTTGTTGCAGGAATGATGAATTAGGGTTAATGGAGCAAAAAGATACAAAAGGAGTGAATTTGGAGCAAAAAGGACCAAAATGTGGAGAATTGCACTAGGGCTCCGACGGCGCCATCGAGCCCGCCGACGTCGAGCTTTTCCCGAGGCTACAGGACAAATTCTCTAGAAGGCCGCCGACGACGCCATCAAGGCCGCCGACGACGCCATCAAGGCCGCCGACGACGGATCGACGGTTATGTGACATGTACAATGGATAAGCCCGGATTTTGGAGGGGTGCGTAAGCGACTCTTGGGAAAACTCATCCACATCTTTAAAGAGAACATTTTGGCCAAAAAGGAAAGGAAGGAAGGAAGGTTTTGAAAGGTTTGGAGAGACTTTTGGAGGTTATTAGAGTGTATAATTGTGAGGAATTCTTCGAGAAATTGTAAGAGTGGAGGGAAAATGAGAGATTTCTTCCTCCTTGCTACTTCGAAGAGGAATTCTGTGTGTTGTAAAGAAAGGAAGTCTCCTTGCTACTTCGAAGAGGAATTCTGTGTGTTGTAAAGAAAGGAAGAGATTCAGAGGAACTTCCTTGCTACTTCAAAGAGGAATTTTGTGTGCTGTAAAGAAAGGAAGAGATTCAGAGGAACTTTGAGGAGTGTTCATGGGGAGAAATTAGAGATAAGTTATTTACTTGTTGTAGTTTGTATGACTTTGATTTTAGCTTCAAAGAGGAATTCTGTGTGTTGTAAAGAAAGGAAGAGATTCAGAGGAACTTTGAGGAGTGACATAAGTGTTATTTACTTGTTGTAGTTTGTATGACTTCGCTTTTATGAAGAAGAATTCTGTGTGTTGTAAAGAAAGGAAGAGATTCAGAGGAACTTCGAGGAGTTTTCTGGGAGAAATTAGAGATAAGTTTATTTATTATTGTAGTTTCTATGACTTTGATTTTATATAGGTGAAATTAGAGATAAGTTATTTACTTGTTGTAGTTTGTATGACTTTGATTTTATATATGAAGTCAAGAAATTTAGAGATAAGTTATTTACTTGTTATAGTTTGTATGACTTGATTTTCATATATGAATTTCGAGTTTTGTTGTGTTTTCCCCATGAGTTCTGAGTAGTTTTCTCTGTCTTTCTNTTATCGGAGGTAGAATTGGAGATTTTAGATTGACAGCCTAAAATCCCCAATTTGGTCCTATCGTTTGGGTGCTGAAGTGTAGATGTTAACCCTCAGGCGAGGGGAACGTGGGGGCTCCGAAGTGAGAGTCGGTATCCTTCCAGCCTAGCCGTAGATTCAGTAAACAAGCATAGGATTAGTCAATGTTCTTTATGCCTGGACCAAAGGGTAAAGAATAGGTATGCTCCTATTTGGCACAATACAAATTGAATTGATTCACTTTATCCATTCAATATAATTTCTTGACAAGAAGAATGATGCTTTCTTATATAATGAATATCACATTAAAACCTTTATTATTATAATTAGTTATTTAAGAGTTATTAAAATTACATATTTATTTCANCCAATATAAATTGAACTTATTCATTTTATCCATTTATTATAATTTCTTGGCAAGGAGAATGATGCTTTCTTATATATTGAATATCACAATTAAACGTTATTTTCTATNATTATTCCCTATAATTAGTTATTATTCAAATTATCTACTTATTTCAATTGCCTATTAGTGACAGATAAACAACTTGAACGTCGTTGTAATATTACTTTTTTATTAAATCTTAGTCTGTAGTATTCTATTTCTCCCTATGGGATCGATATCTAGGACTCCATTAGAGCCNGGCCTATTAGTGATAGATAAGCAATTCAAATTCTATTGTTGCAATTAAGTATTGCTTTTCTAATATTTTAGTTTGTAGTTCTAATATTACTCCCTATGAGATCGATATCTAGGACTCCATTAGAGCCCTATATTACTTGNTGATACTTTCTTATATATTGAATATCACAATTAAACGTTATTTTCTATAATTAGTTACTATCCAAATTTATCTACTTATTTCAATTGCCTATTAGTGACAGATAAGCAAGTTGAACGTCGTTGTAGTTGAAGTATTACTTTTTATTAAATCTTAGTCCGTAGTATTCTATTTCTCCCTGTGGGATCGATATCTAGACTCCCATTAGAGCCATATATTACTTGAGCGATACGTATAGTTGCGTTGACAAATTTGAGTTTAACATTATTGAATATTATATCCATACATCTTTATTAAATCAAACATATATATATAAAGTCGCAGTTAAGTTTTTGGAATCATTGCTGGAATTTAAATCTTCTAGTAGCATCATCAAATTCTTGTAATTGTTGATTTACACAAAAAGTCGGTCAAGTTTTTAGCGCCGTTGTCGGGGAGAATTTTAGGAGTAACGGACATATTAGAATTATTAAAAAGTTTTTATATAAATTGCAACTTACCTATATATTTATATTTAAATTTTTAAGTACTAATTTTAAATTGTATGCGCAAATTTGGACCTGAAAATCTTATACCATACGATTCGGAATGAGAACGGACTGTTAGAAAAATTAGAAAATCAAAAAGAAAACCTAGAAATTGTGATACAATGGAAAACATCATGAATGAACACCAAGCTAGACCTATAAGAGATTATGCAAATTCTACAGCAGATGAAATTCACTTATCTATCCAAAATCCTGATGTAGTGCTAATTCATTTGAGCTTAAACCTACTATTATCCAAATGGTACCAAATGAAGATCCTAAGTTACACCTCGCTAGTTTTTTAGAACTATGTGCTACTTTTAAATATGATAGAGTCTCAAACGATGCTATTAGANCGGATTAGTAGGATCTCTTAGATCGATTATAGATGCTGTGGCTGGTGGTTCTTTAATGTCAAAACCTTTTGATGAGGCTTATTCATTAANAAATGGCTACTAACAATTTTCAATGGCCCTCTGAGCGGGAAAATCCTAAAAGAGTAGCTAGCATCCATGATTATGATGCAATATCTATGTTAGCTTCACAGATTGCTACAATATCAAAGTAATTAGATCATTATGGGATGATTTATTCTTCAACACCTCCTATGATGGAAGAAAATTCATCTGGACAATTTGTGGATGTTCAACCTTCATATGAAACCTTAAATGCTATTACTAGACCCAACAACCCATACTCGAACTATTATAACCCAGGTTGGAAGAATCATCCAAATTTTAATTGGAATAAGAATTCTTTGACAAATCAACAATGGGCAAACAACTTAGTGAACCCATTAGAAAATTCATCCAACCAAGGAAATATTAACTATAGACCTTCTTATCCTTCAGGATTTAACAGTAATACTCAAATTAAGAAGAAGAAGTTGTCTATGGAAGAGTTGATATTAAACATGGG